>JAXGGA010004783.1:0-84459 GCA_038373865.1 Uloborus plumipes
TCATGTTTTTTACCTAGTTCTTTAAAGAGAGGAACGTTTCTTTATATAATTTATTAATTAAATTTGTAACTGGAATTTTAACGACGCTAATGGTAGGCTTTCTGCTCTAATTTTCATTTACTTTGAAAGTGGGTTTTGAGAGCTCCAAAAACATTAAAAGTTAAAGTTAATATTTAAAAAAAAGAAAAAGAAAGAAAGAAAGATTACACACGAAATTTATTTAGACAGTAACGAGTTACGAATCCCTAAACGAGATTTCTACTGGATATTTAAAATTTGTACATTTTGAATCACACGCAAAATGCACACTGATCTCGTAACAGTCGAGGGGGGGAGGGGGGAATTTTTTTTAACTATTAAATCGTTTTTTAATGTGCTCAATGTCTAGTGTATTTTTTGATAAAAAGATTTCTTTCAGAATGTATTTCAAATCATTTAAATTGAATAATGATTGTAATTGCTTTTAACTGAGAAATAAAGTCGAAGAAGTCATTTCTGATTCTCTGATAGCATGTTTAGATCAAATAAAGGAGAGTACGAAACATTGCTAAGAAATAGTTTACTATGCATAACTACTTAGTTTAAGTATGAAGAACAAAAAGACAAAAATGAAATCCCGCTAACCTAAATACAGCTAAGAATTGTGCAACGATTCGCATAGGCAAGTGCATTGAAACTAACTGTTCCATTGCTTGGAACATGTTGGGCATGTTCCAAATACTAGTCAAAATGGGAGGTTAGTGACAAACACAACGTCATTTATATGAGTTGAAAGGAATACTCTTAAACAAAAGCTAATAAGAGTAGGCGCTGAAGATACAATGGCCAAAATCGAGTAGGCGATTCAATAACACGGAGGAAATCAGTAATGACTGAAGATCTAATCAAAACAGTTGAAAGTCTTGTGTGAAGTAAATTGAGAATATTTTTTGAGCATTTTGAGTGGCTAAACGGTGGTTGTGCATTCACTGTAATAATTAACCTTAACCCATTGTTATAATGACCTTTCGATCGCAAAATCATCGATGTTTTGAAAACATCGACATCGATGTCACACCTGTAGGTTTTTAATTATTTACGCCCGTTTTCATCATAGATATATGGTTTTCATTAAATAAAAAACAATTAATGTTTTTAGAAGGCATATTTGCGTAGGGGTGTAGGGATGTGCTTGTAGATGTATGCACATTTTAATTTGAGAAAATAGCTCTCCCCCCCCCCCCCCTCCCTTCTTTGCTTTCTTTTTCCTGAAGTTGAGAAGTAATTTCTTACGGGTTCTTAAGTTCTTTGTCTCTTGTCTACATTCTAATGGGATTCCCCACCCCCCCGGACGTGTTTTAATGGAATTCACTTTTTTTTTTCTTCGGAAGAGGGGGATTTTAATTTTGTTTTGTATGTAATGCGTATTTGAATCAAAATCCTTTTCCTGTGATGGGTGGGAGGAGAAGGCTTTTCATTGTTTTAATTTAATGCTTGTTTTTTAAAACTAGTTTTCCAACTGGGGAGGGGGGGGGGGGTTGCGTTTTGTTTTAATTGCAATATATATTTTCAATAATCTATTTTTTCTTCCAGAGGAAGGCTTTTTTTCTTATTGTGTTTTAATTTCATGCACATTTTAATTACCTTTTTCTTTTGGGGAAGGGGTTTTATTGCTTGTTCAAATAGCAACGCGTGGTTTAATTTTAAAGATTTCTTCGTTGGGAAGGGGTTTCGTTTGGAGGGAGTTTTTATTATGCTAATATATATGGACTTTTTTTTTTTTTACTTAGTAAAATACTCTTGGCGTTTAGGTGGAAATATGTGAACAAAAGCCTTCAGTCATCCTCACCTTTTATAGTGTATGTATGTCAGTTAATAAAAAGTTTATTTATTTATATATTTTTATTTATTTATTTATTTTTTTTTTATTTATTTATTTTTTTTTTCTTTTGATAACTTTTTTAAAAAAAGAAGTAAAAAAAAAAAAACGTTTAAATGATCTTTATTGCGACAAACGATGATTTTTGTTGTTTCATAATGAAATAAGGAATAAATAAATATGTATTTTTAAATAACTTAGTCCTTCAAAGTGGGTATGTAAAATTTTGTTCCTTAGGGGGAAAAATGTTTTACTGTGGTCATGAACTGCAATTAATGAGCTTGCATTTTGATCTAGTGCTTTTGTTTATTTAAGCTGTTGTTTTTTTTTTCCAAGTATTGTTTTTACTTTGCATATGTGTCTTTTTTAGCCCCCCCCCCCCTTCCGTCTCTTCAAGTATTGTAAGTGATGAAGGTAAAAATGTGTTTGCTAACTTTTAGAAGAATGATAAATCGATCTTTGATTGCATGGGGTGCCTTGAAGAATTTGTTCATTTAGTGTTTAAACCTCAATAGTTACTTTTTGTAGATTGTGTGTTTTTTTTCCTTTGATTAATGATAATATCTTGAAAGAGGTGATTGAGAGCAATGTAAAGAAAAGACCTATGTTTTTAGCAATTTGGAATAAAGTAACCCTACCTATGACTGAAGCATCTAGTCAAGAAATAAACAAATTAATGAATAACAAGAAACAGCTGTTTAAAAATTATTTTTGTAAGATTTCAGTATTCTCTCTATCAATGCATTATTATTTTTTTTAATGCTAATTGCACTGAGTTGTTCAAAGTATGACTACTCCAAAAAATTTCCTATGTTCCTATATTGATTGTACAAATCATTTAAAATTCAAGCATTACAAAGATTAAACTTATTGTTTCTTTATAAGTGGACTATTGCTGGTTATTCAATTTTTTTTTTCTTCTTTTAAATCTTTAACATATTGTTAACTAAGGCCGGGATTCAAGTGAAACACGGACGATCGCAACTTACCAATGCAATTGCAAATTCCCAAATTTGGATTCAAGTGAAACGTTACAATCGCTACGAGATGCTATTCTATCGTAATTCGACTTCCAGTAGCAATTGCAATTGCGATCACCTCGAAGCAATTGCAATGGTGTTTCACTTGAATTCGGCCCTAAGATCATTTTATTTCAATGGTGTGTCAAAGCTCAAGTTATATATTTGGTTTTGTTGAGCATTTATTTGATATTATGTCATTTGTTTTAGGAGCTTGCTGCGCTAACTAAAGAATTGAATCAATCCCGAGAGCACTTATTAGAAAAGGAAGAAGAAATTCAAGAGCTAAAAGCAGAGCGAAACAATACTAGGGTAATATTTTTTTCATTATTGATATTTCCTTAACTGAATTCTAAATTGTTTATTCATGCCACCAAGATTTTTTTAAAGTTTAGAGGCACACTATTGGTGCAAAAATTTTACATATGATTGGCGAGGCATGCCATTTGGGGCCGCTTATCTCTAATTGTGGAACTTACTAACCATCCCTAATGGAATAGTATAGTGTCCTCTACCCATCAAAAGCCATTCTTTGTTAATGTAAGAACACTTTCAACTTTATTTTAATTTTTAAGCTAAATGTAGTCCTCAACGTAGAAAGAACAAATGTTTTAACTCCTAGCAATTCACATAAAAATTATTTTTGATATTGGTTTACTTTTATTAAAGAGATTTTAGAGTCCAAAACACTAAAAAACTCGAGTAATTGTATAATAGCAACTTGATATTAACATGCATTCTGATTGCCAGTTTAGAATTTAGATAATGTATTTTATAATTTTTGATTTTAACTAGATTTCTGTTTTCCTTAGTATTTTGCTTTTTATATGTTGCTCTTTTCTTATGAATTAGTTGCTCTTGGAACATTTGGAGTGCCTTGTATCGCGCCATGAACGTTCCTTAAGAATGACTGTTGTAAAGAGGCAAGCACAGTCTCCTGCTGGCGTGTCTTCAGAAGTAGAAGTCCTTAAAGCTCTCAAATCACTTTTTGAACATCACAAAGCTTTGGATGAAAAAGTAAGTTAACTTGATTATAATTTAAGTACATTTATTTTGTATTTTGACACCTGGGCTAAAATTTTGAAGCTGTTGTATAATCGTCAACTTGAAGCAACAGTATTAATCACTAGTATTATCTTACTAATCTGAGGCTTAGCTGTCTTATTGTTGCTCTGAATTGATAAAATGTATTTATTGTACAATAAATTTTTATTTTGCTATTTATTTATTTCTATGAAAGTTGTAGATGAATTTCCATTTCCTTTGCTGCTTTATATTGCAGAAAAATTTAGCAGAAAATTAAGCAAACAGAATTGCTTGATATATAGTTTTTGCTTTCCAGAGATTCTTCTTTTATTTATTAAGTGTTACGATAGATACAGAATTTAAAAAATAGTGTGATTGATAAGGAAATAAACCTTTAAGTACTCATCGAAGGCTTTTAATGTAACTGCAAAGCACTGCACATATAGTGCATTTATTCGTTAGTGCAGTTAGTGAATCTTAAAGAAAAACAAACATTTAGTGTAAAGAACCCAGAAGCTAGTTTTTAACAGTTTTGGAAAATTGAGCTTTGCCCAGAAAATCCAACCACCTAGATTTCTCTGAACTGGCCCACGAGCTACAACATGCTGGTTCTTCATATAGCTTATATTTTTATTTCTATAAATAGGATTTATGTTTTGCAATTATTTTAAATTTATTTATTTCATTTTTGCAAGTTTATGTAAAATTTGAAAATACTATCTAAGTGCAATTTAAATATAATATTTTCTTAATTGCAAAAAGTAATTTTATTTTATGTTGGCCATATAATTTTATAATAATAGATAGTCTGGGAAATATTTATCTAGTATTAAGAATCAAAATAATATGTATCTCTTCTTTCCCCGACATCTTGCATATTAATTATTCATAAGTAGTTAGTTAAAAGTGATCCCTGTTATGTTTTGTTACTACAGTGAAATCTGTGTGTAACGATACTCAAGGGACCTAGAAAAAATATCGTTATAGACAGATTATCATTTGTTGGCTGGGACCAAACCAAAATATCGTAATAGGCAGGTTTATCGTTATGTACAGTATCGTTATACACAGGTTTCACTGTATCACTGTTCTGCTTTATTTCAGTTCTCCAGAATGAAATTTGCGCTTCTAAAAATGTCAAGGAGTATTTTCATCCCTAAAATGAACCATTATTAAATTGTTGGTTAGAAACACTTGATTAATAGACAAATTAAAAACACAATTCTTCCCTTTCCTGGAAATGTATACGGGTAAAGTCATTTCTACCTACCAGCACAGGACCCTGGTGAACTTAGTACAAAAAAAAAAACCAAAACCCTTGAGGCAGTTCCTGTCTACCTACAGTTTGTCAAGCTCCGTAATTTTTTCTTATGAATGTCCAAAAGCAAAGTTATTTCATATTTTAAATCTGAAAAATTGTTCTGTTTATACATGAGAGTGGTGAAATGCTTTCTGAATGTAACTACTAAGCTGCTAATACTCTCATCAGAATAGTAAATCATATAATAACACATAACAGAATCTCTGTTTATGTTTCTTAGATCTTAAATATAGGTGGTTCCTACATTAATGTTGTGTAGCCATCTGAAAGTTGTGAAAGCTTATTTATGTGTGAATAAATCTGTTCTAATATTTAATTTACTGTTTGAAACATTATTCTTCAGGTTAGAGAGCGATTAAGAGTTGCTTTAGATCGTGTAACAACACTAGAAGAAGAACTCAATAAGGCAAATGAAGAGGTATTAGCTATGAATATTTTTATAGTTTCAATTGTTATATGTATAGTTTAAGTTTTTGAATTTATAAACTATGCTTCTTTTTTATCCATACTTTTTTTTCTTCTTTAGCTTAATCAATATAAAACCAAAGGCATTTCTTTGGAATTAAAAGAAGAAAGGAAACCAGCTAATGGAGAAGAGTCAGTACACATTTCAAAGGTATGTTTTTTCGCATTGCCAAATAAATTGCATCTAATATCCATTTCTAATCTTTTGTTTCATGTCATTGTTAAGGTTTTTAGTTACATGTTTATATTTTGATTTGACTTGAAAATATTCACAAGTCATTTGTCACCTGGTAATTAATGAAGCAATTGAATGTAATAAAAATAATAACCAGCTTCTTTGTTTTTCTTCCATTCTTTCCTTCTGAATAGAGAGAGCAAGAACCAAAATTATCAGAAGAAAATAGCTTCAGTTGAAAAAAGTATTAATTTAATCTGCTGATTTAAATGTTTTAAGTTTAACCAAAATGTTTACTCTCACTTCTTGTCACTCACTCCTTCTTATTGTCACCCACTCAGTTTCAAATGCTACTTCCTTCTCAAAAGGTAACATTTATGGACAACTCCTCAGAGAAGAGACATATTCCCACTTTAAACTTTAACTTCAGATCTCAATTGTATTTGTACCAAGGAAACCTGTTCTTTCAGAACTAACATATTCTTAGAGTAATGAGTCAGTTGAAGATTACTGTTTTAACCTGAATTTGTTTCTTATTTCTGCATAGGTTTCCAATGGTACAGCAGAGGTTGCCGCAGATGCAGCCCGTGTTGTTGAACTGCAGGAAACCATTGAAAGAATTACTTCTGAGCTAAATACATCTCGTAGTAAAATTTGTGAACTTAGTGCCAAAATTAGGGAACAAGAAGATGGTGTGTCTTCTGCTCAAAAAGACATTTCTAAGCTTCAAGAAGAAAACGCACGCCTTTCTAGGGACCTTAAAGAGGTATATTTAGTGTTTTGCTTTTTGAAGAACCAGAACTGAACATGTATATGAAGGGCCAGGGGGGAAAAAGATGAAAGTGACCAAAAAGCGATTTCGAGAAAAACAAAGAACAAAGTTTGATTTCTAGTAAATCCTTTTGTAGTTAATAGAGTTTTCATGCACATTTCGATCGATTCTCATCTTTTTTCCCCCCTTGTTGTTCTACCAGATGATATTACTCTTTCATAGCCCCTAGATAGCTCTTAAATCTCAAAATTGACGAAAAAGTTATTTTCATCTTTTTTCCCCCTGGCCCTTCATATATAATCTTTGCTCACATATTTTAAAGATTTTTTAATACTTTTTACCCGTTCACCTAGTGCTATAAAATACTAAAAGGGATTTTTTTTTCTATTAAATAAAATAGAGGTTGCTAATTGGAAACTTTTTTTATTATTATTTCTTTCCAAACATTGGTAACATTACAACCAGGCTTGGAGTAATCTTCGATTACGTAATCGTAATCCCCGTAATCGATTACAGTTTTTTGTAATCATAATCATAATCATAATTTGGAAATGAAACACTCGTAATTGTGTAATCGTAATTTTAATCAAGTATTTCTTGCTTAATCGTAATTGTAATCGAAGTTTGCAGAATCGTAATTTGGCCTTTTAATCGTGTAATCCCGACTTGCTGAAAGTGAAACCTTCTAAGTTACGTTTCAACAACGGGGGATAGATAAGAGTTCAATACAGGGGCGCCCCGAGCTTAAATTTTTGAGAGGGGAAAAATTCTCGATTTGCCGAATGGAACTTCAAAATGTGCCGAATCACAAAATAGGAGTATATACACAAACCTTATACCGTTACTTTGCGAGAAAAGACGATGGGTATATCTCAAATTATAAAAAAAAAAAAAAAAAAAAAAACCAAGAACCTTGATAAATAACAACTGGTTTTTCCAAAGGCATGACAACCTGAAACGGTGAAATTAATTTGTTTCTAATTATTGAGGTCGGTGGCGGATTTCCCAAGTCACTCATGTCGCAACTGTGACATTAGAGCCTGGAAAGGAATTTAAACTGCACATGAAAAATTGTTCACGTTAAATAAGGGGCTCTCAAAATGTATTGCGACAGGCTCTCAAATGTGGGAGTCCTATGGCCATTGATTTAAATTAGTGAGTAAAAAAATGCATTGAAACACATTAAAAGAGGAAGAAAAAAAGATCAATTTAAAACTAACCATTAATGGCGATAATTCGCTGCTTGAAGCAGTCTTTATTTTCCTTCTTGCAACATCAAATGGATTTTTTGGAGCTCCAGTAAGTTTCACGGAGATATGTCTTCCACCGTGGCAAAGTTCCTCATGTTTTCGTTTAAAATCGTCATCAAAAGTTCTTCCACAAACTAAACACTCAACTTTATATCGTTTACGAATTCTCTTCATTGCAAGCAAAATCAATAAATTAAGTAAAACAGATAGATGTATTTCACTACTATAATTAAAACGAAAAACCCTATTGAACTAGTTCGACGGTCGATTCTTTTCGTAGTGAAGAAAATCAAGAAATGGAACTAAATAAATGAAGCTAAGCAGATAATATTTTTCAGTACGAGAAATGAGAAAATCTGCTGGTAAAGCAAAAAAAAAAAAACTGAAGTCGCCGCACATAATATTAGAGTTATTTGCGTTCAAAGTGCAACATTTATGCATTATAGCATTTTCCCTTTCTACCAGGGCTGCAGAGTTGGAGGACAAATGGTCGACTCCGACTCCCGACTCCTGCTTTTTTTATTATTATTTTTTTTTTAACCCAAATGTGAAGATGGAAAAACCTTAAACAAAAGTTGAAATATTAAGTTCATTTTTAAAAGTTTTATTTTTACTCATGGTCGTAGCCAGGACTCTCTTTAGGGGGGGGGTAGCAAGTTGGGGTATCCCAGTTGGAGGTCATGGGAGTTCATTGAGGCCTCTCAAAAAGTTCGATTTTCTCAAGCATTCTCGCAGGTAATTTCACCACATTTACCTCAATTCTCGGAGATCACTGTGGCCTCCCAAAAATTCCATTTTCTCCAGAGCGATAAAGACAAGTGCCGCTCTTGTCATTTGATTCCGTACAAAACAAATCCTTTTCTTGTTAAATGGCCAGATTATATTTTAACACATTGCACTTTTGCTGCAAATCTTTTTTATTCACTTGCATAAGCTCAAACATAACAATTCGTTTCACAAAGCAAACCCGCCATTTTGAAGCCCCTTTTAATGATCCTAGGTGCTTAGGATTTGGATATTGGACGCTGAAAATTTGTATCTGTTAGTTTTAAAGATATGTTTTCACCTCCATAAAATTTTATCCAAATCGGAGGTGGTCGGAGTCGACATGCTTTTAGCGACTCCGACTCCAACTCCTTTGGTTCAAAATCAGTCCGACTCTTCGACTCCGACTCCGCAGCCCTGCTTTTTACTATCCGTCTTGTCTGTGGTCATGCTACACACACTATGGAATTCACCAAAAGGCGCCAAGGAAAGAAACGGTTTGGTTTATGGTAAATAACGTCAATGAAAGAATGAGGTATATTTTTTTTTTTCAAAAGATAACAAATGTATAAAAAAAAAAAAGGAAGATGCAGCCACACGCACTATATATATATATTTTTTACAAAAAAAATATTTCAATACTTTTCCTGAATTTGCCGAATCCTTGTCCGAATTTGCCAAATGAGGAAGATGCTTGGGAGGTCCCGGTGACCTCCCTGGACCTCCCTTCGGGGCGCTCCTGGATCAATACAAGCTTCGGAAAGACTTGGGAGTTGTTCAGTGATCGTTACCAGCTGTTTGCAAACGAGAGTAATAAAATTGAGCCCTAAGTGCCTTTCAACCTTTAGGCCCCTATAACAAAAACGTCTCCCCTTGATTTTTAGGATGGGTCATCAATTTTCCCTTTCATCAGCTGTCAGTGATAGCAACAAACGAAGTCGCGTTCGCCGCCATCTCGGAATAGAACAGTGGTGTCAAAATACTTACATACATGGTGCGTCCCAAAAGTAATACGAAAAAATTCATAAAAAAACACTTACTGAAGATATTCATACAAAAAGTCAAAAATCCTCAAAGTAGCACACTCTTGCATTGATACACTTCTAAAGACGGTGTTTCCAACCCTGGAAGGCATCTTGGAAGGCTTGTTTTGGAATGAATGTCTTTCAGAGCCGATGTGACATGAACTTGAATGCGCTCAATCGAGCCCCAATGTTCACCTTTCATTGCTCCTTTCAACCTAGGAAATAGAAAAAGTCCGCAGGAGCCAAGTCAGAACTGTAAGGAGGCTGGGGAACCAATGGGGTGTGAGCCCTGGCCAGGAAGTCGTTAATAATGAAAGCGCTGTGACTAGGCGCATTATTGTAATGAAGTTTCCACGTGTCCTTGATGTCGTTTCGGCGACAGGCGACAGTCCTTTCCAGTCTTTAAGCACTTCCAAGTAGAAAACTGTGTCAACTGTTGTCCCAGTCGGTACAAATTCATGGTTCACAATACCTCTGACGTCAAAGAAAACAATGAGCATGGTTTTGGTCCTGGACTTGCTCATGCGTGCTTTCTTGGGACGTTGAGAGAATGTGGTGTGCCACTCTGAACTCTGCCTTTTTGTAACGGGGTCATACTCAAAAATCCAGGACTCATCGCCAGTGATAACTACGTTAAAAAAATTAAGATCTTTTTCACACATTTCCAACATTTCTTGGCATCGGAGCACTCTCGGGTCTTTTTGTTCGTCGGTCAAAACTTTTGGAACCAGTTTGGCACACACCTTTCCCATGTTCAAATCTTCTGTGACAATGCGATGAACTGTTGAGTTTGTTAAGTTTAGAGTTTGTGCTATCAATTGAAGGCTCAATCATCTGTCAGACTTCAAACAATCACGCACACGCATCACGTTTTGGTCGGCTCATGAGGTTGACGGCCGCCCGCTGCGAGGTTCGTCCGTGATGTTCTCTCGACCCTCCATGAACGACTTGTGCCATCGGAAAATTTGGGATTGGGACAAGCAATCAGTCCCAAAAGCCTGCTGAATTAATTGAAACATTTCGGTGCCTGACTTCCCAAGTTTAACACAAAACTTGATAGCACCGTTGCTCCTCCGAATTGTCCATTTTCTCGTGTCACATTTACTGAAAAAGGGGTTCACTATATCGCACGTTCTGTCTCTCTGGCAGCTGAGAACTAAAAAACACCTGCCGCAATTTGAAGCCTACACCCCCTTACAGGGTTCGTACGGGTCCTTGAAAGTCCTTATAAGTCCTTATTTTTTTATTTAGCCTTAAAAGTGCTTAAAAGTCCTTATTTTAATGTCTCAAGTCCTTGAAAGTCCTTATTTTTACTCTGCCCTTATTTCAAAAAAATCAGATTGCCGTTTTTCGATTAGAGGGATTGCTACACTGCAGGGTTGCAAGTGCGATATTTCCGCTTCGGCTGCACTTCGTTCCGGGAACTCTATTCAAAATTGAATCGGCAGTTTGAAGAAGGGAACAAATCCAAAAAGTAGTTTTCTGGCAAATCGAAAAAAACCATCTAAAATACTGAATTTTTTTTTTTTTTTTTCTGATTCATTTGTTGCATTATTTGCCTTCAATGTAATTGGATGTATTTTACATTTTGAGTTTATCTATTGTGTGTAAGGATTTACGGGCCATCAAAGTCGTTGGATTTGTTCCCTTCTTCAAACTAATGCAATGGTGTAGGGATTTTCAAGTAAAACAGCTTACAGGTATGATGTTTGTTTGCAAAAGTCCTTGTTTAAGAAAAGATTATTGTAACAAAATTTTTAAAAAATGATTAGGACAACAAAATAATCAAAAAATATGTTTATTAAATATGGATGACATATTTGAGAACTTTCACTAAGAAATTTCAAAACTGAATTTTTTGTCAAAACAAAATATGTAGGTTTTGATAGAATTTGTTATCCAACCGAGTAATAAAGATTCACGGCAACAGTGCTGCTCCCTAGCCATAGGTTTGCGTAATTAGTTGGAAAAAGGGAACTAAGACCTGGACTTGTTCCTTTCTTCCAACTCACATAGATTTAAATACTGCGTCAATCAATGTTGGAGGTTGGTTTTTGTTCTTTTCTTCTCACTAACATGTGTATCCACAGTAGGAGATATACAATCACGAAAAATCCCAATTTTAAAATTTTGGTCTTCGTTCCCTTCTTCAAACTGCCGATTCAATTAAGGGGGGGGGGCAGCCCCGCTCCTGTTCTAGGAATCCATATCCATCGATGCAGGTGCCAAATCAGGGACACAATTGGTCAAATTTAAACAACTGATAAGAAACAGCTACGTTTGCCGAACGCTTACGGCTTCCCCCATGATGCTTCCCATCCACCGAGTGGTCTAAGAAGTAAACACGCTCACCCCTCCTGTTCGGAGAAGAAACCCTTTTTTCCGATCCTGCACTCGCATCCTGAACTTGCACTTGGAAATTACTCTCCCACATGTTTGTAGTGATCAACGTGAAATGTTATTGGTTTTAATCTATCTTTTATGTTCTGTATTGTCAGGGTTGCAAAAAACCCGGGTTTTTTTCAAAAAACCCAACCCGGGCGGGTTTTATTGGGTTTTTTAGGGTTTTACTGGGTTTTTAGGGTTTTATTGGGTTTTTTAGGGTGTTATTGGGTTTTAGGGTTTATTGGTTTTTTAGATTTATTGTTTCTTTTGCTTGTTGAAAAAGGAAAAGGCAAAGGGGGGGGGGAGGATTTCTTCCTTCTTGTTTAAAAAAGAATTAATTAAGAATGCTGATTTTTATTTTTGTTTGCATTTAAATAATGTAAATAAATCATCATAAAAAAGACAAAGTAACAAATAACATTTGAAAATTACTTTAAAGGATTAGTTTACACTTTTTTATTATGCCACCACCAACCAAGTTTCATCATAGATAAATGTTAAAAAAAATTAATTAAATGTAACGATATTTAGTAATAATTTGTGCTCAATTTTCGTAGTTATTAGGATGAAGGTGTAACATTTTAAAATGTATTTTGTAAAATTATCTTCTTTTCCCGTAATATTACTCGAGGCCATTGCCAACTGTAAACAAAACAATCGTTGGCATCGGCAGAAAAGAAATTGCCTTAAGGTTTTATATATACATTTCATGGGTAGACGTATAAGTTTCAATGTAGGGTAACTTTTTTAAAAACAATGAATAAAATCTAATATAAAAAATGCTGAACATGAAATAAAACTCACTAATTTTAAAAACCCCAATAAAACCCGCTTTTGTGCGGGTTTTATTGGGTTTTTTAGAGTGGGTTTTACCCAAAAAAACCCGGGTGGGTTTTTTTTGGGGCAGGTGGGTTTTTTGCAACCCTGTGTACTGTGCATCATCCTCTAATTGAATTTGATAAAAAAAAAAAAAGAAAAAGAAACATTTAGAAATGTTGAAAATGTGTAGGCCAATTTGTTATTAATTATTTTAAGGTCCTTATTTTTTGGATTTTTTAGTCCTTGAAAGTCCTTAAAAGTCCTTGAATTTCTTTTAAAGAAGTGTGTACGAACCCTGCCTTACACCTGGCCCAGCTGGTTAGAACACGCTGCGCTGTACCATTGCACCAGAAAAAAATCATTTGCATTACTTTTGGGATGCACCATGTATGTTTTCAGTTCGACTGGATTCTGTTAATGGTTATTGGGGAGAGAATCGGGACTGCCCCGGTTGAGAAGAGAATCGCGACGGCCCCGCGGTTATATGCCTTTCAGTCAGTGGTTGGAAAAACTACATATTTTTCGTAGCGAACTACAACTACAACTACTTTCTTATAAATGTAGTTAACTACAACTACAACTACTTTTTTTTAAATGTAGCGCGCTACACTACTTTTGAAATGTAGTTGCTACTTCGCTACTTTAAAAAAAATAAATAAATAAAAAGTTTGAGGATTGAACTAAAAAATTCGAAATGTGGTTTAGATTAAGGTATAGATAAGGGGAATATGCCGTTTTGGCGAATATGCCATATCATGTGTTTCACCCACAAGCATTAAAAAAAACAACAAAAAAAAACAGCTTGTTTATTTTTTTTTTTTTAGATTTTTTTTTTCCACCAATTTGTCCTTTTAAGCCTTTTTTTTTTTTTTTTTACAGTTTTTACGAATATTCGCGTCAGGAAAGGATTCAACAGCTGACAGGTTGAAAAACTTCAACTTTCGTCTTTTCATGACAGCATATAGTCAATTCAGAAAATGCAATAATCCTTCTTTCCTTCTTTTTTTTTCTTTTTTATTTAAAAAGAAACATTTAAAAGTAGTTTCCAGTGCTCTTTTTTTCCAACTTTCATTAGCGGAAAAGGAGGAATTTTGTCAGAAGAAGAGCGAATTTGCAATTGTACTTCAGGTGCATTAACTTTATGTTTTGTATTTCAAGTCCGATTTTATTTTTAATTCAAAAGTATACACTGAAGTGACAAAAGTCATGGGATACCTCTTAATATCGTGTCGGCCCTCCTTTTGCCCGGCGAAGTGCAACAACTCGACGTGGCATGGACTCAACAAGTCGTTGGAAGTCTTCTGCAGGAATATTGAGCCATGCTGTCTCGATAGACGTCCATAATTGTGAAAGCGTTGATGGGGCAGGATTTTGGGCACGAATAGACCTCTCGATGATGTCCCATAAATGCTCAATGGGATTCATGTCGGGCGATCTAGGTGGCCAAATCATTCGTTGGAATTGTCCAGAATTTTCTTCAAACCAATTGCGAACAGTTGTGGCCCGGTGACATGGCGCATTGTCATCCATAAAAATCCCATCGTTGTTTGGGTACATGAAGTCCATGAATGGCTGCAAGTGATCTCCAAGTAGCTGCACATAAGCATTTCCAGTCAATGTTCGGTCCAGTCGCACTAGAGGACCAAGTCCATGCCATGAAAAAACAGCCCACACCATTACGGAGCCACCACCAGCTTGAACAGTGCCTTGCTGACAGTTTGGGTCCATGGCTTCGTGGGGTCTGCGCCACACTCGAACCCTACCATCGGCTCTTACCAGCTGAAATCGTGACTCATCGGACCAGGCCACGGTTTTCCATTCATCTAGGGACCAACCGATATGCTCACGTGCCCACGAGAGTCGCTGCAAGCGATGTCGTTCTGTCAGTAAAGGCACTCGAGTCGGTCTTCTGCTGGAATAGCCCAAGAAATCCAAATTTCTCCGCACAGTTCTAGCAGACACGTCCATTGTACGTCCCACATTGATTTCTACGGTGATTTGACGCAGTGTTGCTTGTCTGTTAGAATTTACGACTCTTTGCAGACGTCGCCGGTCTCGATCTTTAAGTGCAGGCGGTCGACCACTGCGCTGTTCATGGTGGGATGTTATGCCTGAAATTTCATACTCTCGGCACACTCTTGACACAGTGGATCTGGGAATGTTGAATTCTCTAACGATTTCCGAAATGGCATGACCCATGCGTCTAGCTCCAACTAACATTCCGCGTTCAAAGTCTGTTAATTCACGTCGTGCGGTCATCATCACGTTAAAACCTCTTCACATGAATAACTTGAACAGAAATGAAAGCTCTGTAAAAGCATTGCGCATTTATACCTGTTCTATGCGATGCTACTGCCATCTGAAAATTTGCATATTGCTATCCCATGACTTTTGTCACTTCAGTGTATAAAGAAAGTTTTGTGCATTTATAGATTATTAAAACATTTGTTTATGTGTATGATTGAAATCAATAATTTAATTTTAAATATTAATTATCTTTTTACGCTTTGAATAATTTCAATATGCTTTTGTATTTCTGTTTATTGTTTTAGTTTCACGTTTATAGTAGCAATAATAGCAGTGTGTCTTAAAAAGTCTGACATAAAATATTATTATGAAATGATCGTACAAGCAAAAAAAAGAAAGAAAAGAAACTTGATATCAAGAAATCATATGAAAATTTTTACTCATTTTCTAATTATAGTTTCCAGAATTGTTTGATTGTATACATTTTAAATATTAATGGAGTTGGAGAATAATAAGTAAAAATATAATACATATTTTTATTTTTTATGTGGGAAAAAGGTTTGCTTCCTGCTTATTAAGTCAATATTTTGTAACAGAGCCATTACTTTTTCATCATATTTCGTTGTCAAGGCTAATTATCCGAAAAAATCAAAATTCATTTGAAGACAATTTTGTTTATAGGCTGCATTATCTATATATATAAAGATGACAGGCTCTGTATGTATGTTTGTAACCGATGGCTAGAAGCACCTACAGACCTGAAGCTTGGCACAAATATTCTAACGCATCCCAGTAAAATGCACCATGATCGCCGAATTCTAAATATCAAATTAGTTATTTTTAAATAAATTAATTAGTGTCCTTTTAGGTGTACTTCGCCTAATTGAGGGAGGGGGGGTCTTCCCCTTACCCCCTAACATTATTTGTTGGAAAGGGGTTTTTTTTCTGAAAAAGAAAAGTTTTATCACGTTTTTCTCCATTACTTAGAACGGGAGAAATGAATTACTCAAATTAGTCAGTTTTCAAGGCTCTATATGCAAAACTGAAACACTAGGTCCCATTTTCCAGACAAACTGCTCTTTTGTTCCTGAAGTTTCATAGTGGTTTAAATTTGCGTATAGAGTTAAGCCTTGAAAATTGACTACGTTTGAGTAATTAATATCCTGTTACTTACTTAACTTAATGTCTTTTTGATTTATTTGACAAATTGTTTTAAACTTTAACAGGACTTTTTATGGAATTTAAAAGGTTGTGGAGCACATTTGAAGTAAAGAATATTGTAATTTACTTCAGAGGGTTAGAGTGAACCTTAATTTACTTAGTTGATACCCTTTACATTTATTGCACGAGCATCACCATGCGGATACTGCTAGTAAAATGAAATAAAGGTAATATTCACGTGAAATGAATACATACATAATAGAGAAGTAATAAATAAACTAATTAAGTAAAATAACTAAATCTTATAATTCATTATACTATATTTAAGGGTGAAATCTTTAAAAAATTGAAAAGTGTCCAGAATTAAATCCACTAGTGCATACACCTGTATCTAATCACCTATACATGGATAAAATAGTTGTCCAGTATTTAAGTGAACTTTAAATGGTTCAAATTAATTTGGATGTGCTTTTATTTCATTTATCGCTCCTTTACTGCAGCAAAGTCAGAATTCAAAAAATAAAATAAAAAAATAACTAAATCAAATAAAATAATAATTAAGCCTTCAGTTAAGATTGCACATAATCAATTTATTCATCACTATATTAGACAATCAAAAATCATAATTTTTCAACTATAGCGCTCTTGTCGTGAATGAACATTATGTAATGATATATATACATATATATATATATATATATTCCTCACAAATCTGTAATCGCGTAATCAAAATCGTAATCGGCACATGATAATCGTAATCGGTTACATTTTTTCCGTAATCTAATCGTTGCTGTAATCGATTTCACAGATGACTGTAATCGTAATTGTAATCTCCAATTTTTCATGTTCGTAATCGTAATCGATTACGTTTTCTCGTAACCACATACTGATCACTAAATTAACTGTGATGCATGCTTCATTGTAAGCAAATTACTAGAGCATTTTAAAATTAAAACTTAACACATCTGGTTCTGGGGTACATGTCTGTTAATCTGGAGCTCTTTGTATGGTTAACTCTCACGCCTGATTTTGGTGGTTGTAATCTTTTTTTATCTTATACAAATACAAATGCGACAACCTGCAACAGGCTCTGGGCCCAACTGTGTTGGTCCTAGTCAAATTATAGACCCCAATGAAGATCAATGGCCCTCTTAAAGGGCCATTCTGCTAAAACAGTAATTTTTTCAAATTTCCAGATTAGCCTAAGATTTAAACAGCTTAAAACAATGACCTCTTGTCCTGCTTTCCATGCACAAACCCTGTAACATCTTTCATTTTGATAAATTTAAACTACTGAATAGGGTGATTCAGAAATGTATGGAAAAAAATAAACTTTGTATTTTTGTGCGTCTTACCCTCTTATTTTGTGCCACTATATACGCTGATAATTTGTGCAAAATTTTGGCAAAATATATTAATATTTAGGGGTCGCTCAAACGCCTTGAAATTTCGTGATATTGACAAAAACGTGATCGTAAATGATATCTATAGAAAAAAGTAGTCTTTGTATTTTTGTGCATCTTACCCTCTTATTTTGTGCCACTATATACACTGATTATTCGTGCAAAATTTTGGCAAAATATATTAATATTTAGAGGTCGCTCAAACGCCTTGAAATTTCGTGATATTGACAAAAACGTGATCGTAAATGAAGTCTATAGAAAAAAGTAGCCTTTGTATTTTTATTCGTTTTACCGTCTTATTTAGGCAAATTATATATATTGAATTATTCGCCCAAAATTTTAGTAAACTATATTTACATTTAGGAATACTTCAAATTTTGTGATAGTGACACAAATTTAAACGTAAATAATAATAATAATAATAAAGTTACTTTATTGCTTTTTTATATCTCCGAAGAAAAAAGCGTGCAATCACAAAATGAACTATATATCTGAAAAACCAATGAAATGCAGAAAAGTATGAAAACTAATCAAATACGGAAAAAATATAAAAAACAAATTTAAATACATTAAATATATAGTAATTCGCTCATTAATTCTTGCAATACTTTTTAAGGTTACTTTTTTGCAACTTTGAAACCTTTTCTGTGTTCCTGTACCACTTGAAGAAGACAATGTCTTTGTTTTTCGTCGTTAGTGATAGTCTTAACAAATGCTTCAATAAGGGCCATGCCACGCTCCGTATTGTCGTTTACAATCCTCAGTTTCTTTGGTAGTATAAAGCCTTGTTGGTAGCTATCTTGAAGATTCCAATGCTCAGGATTAAACAGCTTATATATTTTGAGTTTCTACTTTACATGAATAAGGACGCTAAAAATATTTCAAATAATTTCTTAGTGCTTGCACAAAAAGGGTTGCTGGGAACCCAGCTCTTAGATATTCTTTCCCATTAACGATAAGAATGTGAAAGAAATCACATTCATATGTTACGAATACCTTTTGTTTGTCCAGCTGCAAGTTTGAACTGCTTGGGAAATATCCATAACTTGAAGCCATAAAGAATCTTTAACACAGATATAACACGGGGAACCACTCCTGGGACACGAAAACATACACCAAGAGAAGATGCTCTGCTCAAGAAAATCGCACTAAGCTCTAGTATCTTCCTTGGACACTTCTTTTACATGGGTCATCAGAAGTTAACATTGCGCAACTTCCATTACTAGTTGCAAGTTGCTCTGAATGTGCTACCAACTCCTCAACCTCATCGTTCCTCACTCCAGGTTTAAAATTAGAATGTTTTATTCTGGACTATGATTGCTAAAACTGCTTAAAAAGCAGTATTGTAGATCCAAAGGCAGTAGATGGTTCCACGCAATTGCGTGAACATCGCATCTGACATTGCACGCAATCAAATACCCCAATTCTACCTATTTCTTGGTTTATCGGTTAAAATACCGAGAGACCAAGAGTAGAATAGATTTCGGTTGTAATACCACAGAAAACACAATGTCTAAAATATAATGGCGGAAAGCACAATATAAAAGTTGCTTCCCTAGTTTTTTTTTTTTCCCCAAGTTCAAACATGCTCCAACATTGGTACTGGCAATGCATGTCGTATTGAAACACATACCACGTACGAGCTCAGTAAGTTCCCATTTATCTAACTGGTTATCGTACAACAGCATTTTCCGTAGCAATTCCAATGCCTGACTAACTTACTAGAATCCAGAAGTAAATCATCAATGCTTGTGGTCCTGATACTAATACTGGTATGAAACCCGCCGATCATCCTTCATTTTTCCAATATATTTTGCATAAGTGTTTCGTTCCAGTGAACTATCAAAGGAAGTCCTAGATTTAAACGACTTTTGTAAGTTAACGGCCAATTCAGAGCGAATAGTTTGCATTTACCGTTTTATGGACGTTGTCAAATCCTCCCCATTTTGACCCATACTTTGTACTGTAGCAGCTACTATCAAAGTGGCTTTCTGTCATTTATACTGAGCCCTGTCTAGAGTGGATGCTAGGTGTTTTAGCCAAATAAACTCATACACCTCAAACAACCGAAAAGAAAACAGAAACCACAGCCCGAGCTTGCAGCTGCATTTTCTACCCAAACTTCAGGTAAGAGATAATGCAGCTTTGGAGCGGGGGGGGGGGGAAGGGGGGGGCAGGGGGGTGGTAATCGTTACAACTCACTTTGAGCTATTATTTTATTGACTAATTACTTAGTAGAGTAAATTAACGTTTTAAGTTATTCCATTTTATATGAAGAATAATATTATTTCGGGTAATGAAGCTATATACTCCAACTTTCGAAATAGCTAATTTTCAACAGAATTCGATCGCGTTGAGCGACCTCTAAATATTATTCAATTGAGCTAAAATTTTACACACATCACATTCATGAATAGTGTAAAAAAACTGCGGGGTAAGACCAGAGAAATTCAAAAAAAAAATTTTTTGAATCACCCTACTACTGAATCATTTCCCCTCTGGTTCTCCTTTGCTCAAGACTATACATATTAAGCATTCTAAGTCTGGAATCATAGTCTAAATTAGAAAATCCTGTTACTAACCTTGTAGCCCTTCTTTGCATCCTTTCCAATAAATCAATCTCTTTATTAGAAAGGGTATCTTATCATTATGATCTTTTTTCCTGCAGAATAATGCCCAAAAGGAAGATCAAGAAGAAAGGATATCAACCTTAGAAAAACGTTATTTAAATGCCCAGCGAGAATCAACGTCTCTCCATGATTTAAATGAAAAACTAGAGCAAGAATTAAGTAACAAAGAAGCTCAGCTGAAATTGGTATGAGTGAGTTTTATTAATTTAATTATATGTTTTTGTTTAAAATAGAATTTTCCAAAAAAAGAAACAAAATTGCTTCTTATTTTCCTTGAGTCAATGCATTTGTTAGGAAATGTTCTTAGTAGATTAATTTTTATCTCACGGGTTAAATATGAATTTTAGAAGTAGTTTGTATTTTTTATTTTATATATATATATATTTAAACAACAAAATGTTTTTGCATTTCTTTTAAAATCATATGAATTTCTTGAATTTCTGTCACATATATGAATTGTATGATTAGAATGTCATTGGCTGGAAGAAATTTTATTTTGTTGGAAATATTCCATTTATTTATGGTTTTTAAAAATCCTGATTTGTTGCAGACAGGTTTGGCAGGTTTCTGCCAAGGCAGTAAAAGCCCAGAAACCGAAAAAAAGGCTTAAAAATAATTACTGAGATACAGTAGAGAATATGTCGGAAAAATGATTAAATGATAACCAGAGTACAACCTATTTACAATATTATCAGAGTTCAAAATCAAATGTTCCATCGTTTGCACTCTGCAGTAGTCTATAACAATATATAAGTTTGGATGTGGTTTTAAAACCTAAACAATTTCTCAATTTATTGTTCACCAATAAGAAATTTGCAAAGATTCTCTCCAATTCAGTTGAACTAGCTGACAAGGAACAAGCAAGAAACTATTTGAAAGTAACTTCATTTCGTTACATCAAGAGTTACATGACAAGTTTTTGAATTCCAGAGTTTAATAAAATAAAAAGATAAGATAAAGTATTTATGTCGTATGAGTATTTGATATTCTATCCATTACATGTAATGTAAACGAAATATATTTACAAACAACAAACTGAAAAGTTTTTTAGTTATAAGATTACAAGATTAAAATTTGTAATGTGTAGCAATTTCAATGATGATAAATTTTACTTTGCATCAAAAATTAGTCTTGTAAATTCAACTTTTACATTAAATTGTTAAATATTAGTTATTAAATCAAGTTTTTTAAATGATTAAATGAAGTTATATTTTTAGTTTAATTGATTACATGTCATCTTGTAATTAAAGTTATTAAAAATGGTTTTTTTTTCCTGTGAGTTTTTACCAGGTTTAACCAGTTTTTGCCGGCAAAAAGCCAACCAGGATAGCAGAAGAATTAGACATCTGTGACTTGTTAGTAAAAGCATTACAGATAGACTGAAATAACCTTCTTTGTTCCTTCAAATGTGTTTTTAAAGTAGCAGTGTAGTTTTTTATCTAGATCACAAACTTAGCTTCAAAGACTGATATTAAACGTAAAGTTTTAGCTAAGCAATTCAATTTTTGATGTTCGAATATTTTATTTTAAAATTTCTTTAAAATTATCTTTTCTTCTTGCATTTGGTATTTATTTATTTTCATTTGTTTCATTATTTAGAGTGAAGAGAAATGCAGAGCACTTCAAGAACGGTTAGAATTAACTGAACAAAAACTTGCACAATTTTCTCGCAAAGCTGAAGCAGCTGCCGGGGAAGCTCTAGCTCAAGTAATTTTTTTTTCCTGTTTCTTATAACAATATTCTTGGCATACTAATTGTTTAAATCATTTCAAATTTGTCTGTTTACTATCTTTTATTTTAAATTAAAAGACAATGTTTTCTCCCCATCAAATAGTGTGATAAAAATAAGAGAAAACAAAGCTTTAAATTTATGTTTTAAATTATGTCTGTATGACATATTTTTATTCATAATTACTCTTTACTATACGGCTACATTATGTAGTTCTCCTTACTTGCCATTAGATGTTAGTTTAACCAGTCAGTTCAGCGGACCCTGAAGACAGTTGTATTTTTGATCCAGATCAGGAGCCAAGCAACTTCCTGATCTAGCATCC
The DNA here is from genome assembly GCA_038373865.1 of Uloborus plumipes. Taxonomy (NCBI): domain Eukaryota; kingdom Metazoa; phylum Arthropoda; class Arachnida; order Araneae; family Uloboridae; genus Uloborus; species Uloborus plumipes. Next base: position 22,376 of record JAXGGA010004783.1, read on the forward strand.
CTAGAGGTTTCGGTTTAGATTGTTAACTTGGAAGACTACATACCATCATGACATATTTAACATGCTCCAGTCGCCAATTATATGCGTGGAAGTGTCAAACTTACAGTAATCATGTTCTTTTAAAAGAGAGATAAGATAATCCTAGTTTTAGGAATTCTGTCCTGAATAATAAAAATCACGTTCAAACTGTTCAATTCTTTAAAAATAATAATAATTGCATTATTTCTTAGAAAAAGTTTTGGAATTGTAAATGATATTGCATCACTTATACTGTTAGCCCCGCTTAAACAAATACTGTTGGTTCCAAGAAATATTATTTGATTAAGTGGGTACTAGCAGAGTAAAGTAATAACTAAGGGACTTGTAAATAGTTGTGTAAAAGAGAACATGCAATTCTTTGGTACTGGGAGAAACTTCTTTATGTCATGGCACTGTTCCAGGGTTTTGCAATGAAGTAAATCTTATTCCCGCTTTGATGTTTGTTATCAAATGTGTTTGTCACACATTTAACTGTTATGCATGGAATCTAATGTTGGCCAATGAAATCAAAATGCTACGACTTAGCAAAGTTGGGCTGATTTTTTTTCATTATTTGGTCATAGCCCACGATTGTAAGTTGTTTCCATTTGAATTCACAATTATGATCTTGATAAATATTGATGTCTACTTATTTTTTTCTCCGTCAAATTATTTGATATCTAATATAAAAAATACTATTATTATAATAATATTTAAAAGCCAGCAGGTGTGTTTAAAAACAAAGCTGTTGCATAACTTGTCTAGCATTCCTTGTCAGAGGGCGAAGCTCTTTACAGGAATGGAGTCCCTTCACGCAACGTCACAGGTCGCGTTAGGTCACGTGTCAACTAGGAAGCCGATGTAAGCAACGGGGATGAAGTGTTGAAAGCATTACTGAAGAACCGTTCTTTTTCTTAACAAAATGTGTTGCTTGTGGATGCACTAAGGTTGTAACTGAAGTCAATTGCAAGGAGAAGTTATTTTTCATATTTCCTCATGTAAATAAAGATCATTTAAAAGTTTTATTCATAAAAATAAAATGAGAAAACTTACGGCCAGAAAACATTGTTTTTTGCAGATGACTTCGATGAAAAATGCTTTAAGTGTCAAAATTTCACCAAAAGATTACTAATAAAACAAGGCGCGATCTGTACAAAATTATTTTTTAAGAAAGAAAAGAAAAGGAGAGCTTTAAAGTGTTTAAATGCTTCATCAAGTCAAAGTGCTGTTTTTTTTTTTTGGAAAATTAAATTGTTTACCCAAATGTTTTCATAAATTTTACATAACATTGAAATATATGAAATCCCCAGCTAATGCAAATCAACCAACGAAGCTCTACAGATAAGTTGTAGATTAATACAGTTGTTATTATTTTTTTTTTTTTTAAATGTCGATGTAAGTTTACAAAAGTTTCTTTTCTTCTTCTTGCAAAAAAAAAAAAAAAAAAAAAAATCAATATAGCATTTTTAATTCGTACAACTTTTCCTAACAGGTACATAAATATACAACGCAGAACAATAGAAGTTTTTCGAAAATTACATGGAAGAAAAAGTTCACGTAGTTTATTGTCTTTATTTATAACTATTATTATTTGTTATTATTTTTATATTAATTTAATTCTTTTACATTTCATTAAAAAAGAGCATATTTCAGGCAAATCTTCATTTTACTACTTCCTTTACTACTTAAAATTTATAGATATAAAGATGTAGCATAAATGAATTATTTAGTGTATATGAATATTTCTCTGGCCAATATTTAAAAGACCTGAGTCTTACTGTTGCTTTGCGGAGAAAATATACTTTAGTTAATATAAGTTGAAAAAAGAATATAAATCTTCTGTTTCAAAGAGAACTAATTATTTCAATTGTTATTTTGAATATTAATTTTGAAGCATTCATTTTGCTATTAACTACTCTTAACAAAATATTTTTTTCTTGTAAAGCAATTACATGTTGAGAAACTGGAAATTTATTTAGCAATGTTTTCATCCCATTAATATGCTAACATTTTTCTCAGCAGTAACGTACATAGACTTCGGTGCGCCTCCCTCGCAAGATTTGTACATGTCCCCTCTCACCCCCTTCCTCTTTTTTTTCGATCAACAAAAAAACAAAAAAAAACGTGTAGTGCTATTTTTCCGTATTGCATGCCCCGAAACTTGTGTGCCCCCCCTCCCGTGCCGAAGGGCGCTATGTACTCTACTGTTTCTCTGTATACATATAATAAAAAGTTTTTAAAAGCACAAACCTGTTGTATATCGTTGAAAAAAAATCTTTATCGAAGAATTCAAGAAGCAAATAGCTGAAAAATATACATATATTGCTAAAACGTACAGTTGTAATTTAATCAGAAATTATTGGTATTAATTAACAAAACTTTTACTGTTTTATCCAGTACTAGTTTATTACTAAGTATAAAATGCATTTGATTAAAAATTTTGGTAGTGTGAAACATCACTTAGATACCACTTAACATTTACACTATTTCATTGGATGGTACTTCTATGAATAAAATCTAAATATCCTTAGTTTCGTAATGGCAGAGTTAAAATTTCTTAAAAATATATTACATAAATATATGACTGAGTATATATTTAATGGTTCTACACCAGACAAAGAAAACAAATTATAAAGCTCATTTGATTAGTGAAAAAAAAAGAAAGAAAAGAAAAGAAAGAAAGCAAAACAGAAGTTTCACATTACGTCCTATATTTTTTCTCACAAAACCATGGGTATTTTAATTGTATTTGCACAATGTATTCACATACAAAATAATGTTTATAGAAATGCATATATTTTAGAAAAAGTCAATTTCAATTTTAGCAGAAAGTCATTTTACTATACAAGGAGAAATTTAAAATATGTATTCATTACAAAGAACATTTTTTGAAAATAAATTAAAAACAACTTTTTATGCTGTTTTTAGACTCTTAACTGACACTTACATTTTTTTTTCTAAAATTACCTCTCTCATGCTCATGCTAAAAAAAATTCAGAGAGAAATAAACTAATAACAAATATTACGAAGTAAAAAACATTAAAAGTCAACTCTAAATAAGAGATTAAAACTAAATCAATCTGACCTAAATCATAATTGAAAAGATTAAACTAAACGTAAGTACTATATTATTAATTACAAAAATAACGTAAATAGCCAAAGCAAACTAATTTTGATCGGCCACTTCCAGTTAAAACTCAATACGAAAGCATGCTAACAGAGTAGCGATCCCAGCCGACACGTGACATCCACTGTGCGGCCCTCTAGCGGTGAATTGACTCCATTGTGTGGCATCTGGGTTGGTGATCTAGGGCAAAGTCAAGTACCACATGTCTAAATGTTTGTCTTAAAGATTGGTTTTGGTTTGTTGCTTTTAAACTTAAACAAATAGTCCCAATTTTGATAATATAGTGTTTAAAACAACTAGCTTAATATAAGTTTACCAGCTACGTATCTAAGTTATTGGTGCTTTTATTTTTCTATGCAATTATACACAGGTTAAATATTGTCTCACAATGAAAATTTCTTTCATGTTTTTTTTTTTTTCTCCCTTGAATACAGATGGTAAATGCAAAATTCTGCATTTTGTTCTGTAAACATCTTCTAAGTTATTACAAACATGCTTTAACATATCTTCAAATTTGTTCGTTTTAATTCAAAAGTACTGTATCAAGATATGCTATAGAATTGTGTCTGTACACTGGCATAGAATGTATAACTGTATTTGATAAATGCTGTTTGAAACATTGATGACTTTTAAATTCTGTTTCCTTATGTCAGGTTCAAGACAGACACGGAAGTGTGGAAGATAGAATTCAAAGGCTGGAATCACAATTGGAAGAAAAGGGGACAGAATTAATCAGAGTAGGCATTTTTTTCCTTAAAAACTAAAGCATTTATCTTTATTTAAATCTAAAGGTTTAATTCCTTTGCTAGTGTAATAGTACTCCTCAACATGCCAATTAATGATTCATTTAGCTCGTGGAAATAAAACATTATCATAATTATGTGTCAGGATTGAAATAAAAAGAAAATGCTTTTAGAAGTAAATTAAGTGTGTCCTATAAGTTTACTGAAATTTTAGTGTGTTATGAACAAAGCAGTTTTTTTTTATTGCTATTTTGAATTTGTGTTTGTTTGGATTAATTCCCCAGAGGTTTATCTTCTCCGTCTGTAAGAATGTTCTTAAAATAAGTCAATGAAATGGGTTATCACTGGCAACACTATCAGCTCTAGAGACCTGTCACAAAATATTTGAAGAGACCCTCTTCAAAGAATGTTATATTTTCTAACAACTTTTGATGACATCTTAAGTTCTGACTCTCCTCTATGTTTGGGGCTTGCAAGCCCTATAGAAACCATTTTCTTTTAGTCAATGTATAAATATGCTGAACCAATGATTGAAGGGATTAACAGAAGATGCTGTTCCAAAGTGAAAGAAAGTGACTGACGGTTTACGACGTCTTATCACGTCCATTTAACATGTAGTTCTGGAACTGCTCAACCGCAGGGGGATTGAAACAACTTATTCCAAAGTAACAACCTGCACAAGAAGCAATTTCTAATTTCTTTAGTAAAAAAGGTTACTTATTTCAATTACTTACAAGTTTCAATTGTAAAATTAAGAAGGAATTTTAATCCTTTCTTATCTTAAATCTGTAATCCTTTCTTATCTTAATGTATACAGGGTGTTCCAAGTCAACCTTCATGACCTCTATTTCCTCAACCGTTCGTCCTAGATGCATACTTCCAGTTGCAAATTTGCTCAAAGTGAGGTAGAGAGTCAAAATATAGAAAGTTTGAAGCGAAAAAATAATTCAGTCAAAAAATACGGGATCTAACAATTTATAGGGACTCTGGGTCCTCAAACTTATATTTAGGGAAAGAATCTCAAATGAAAAATAATACTAACACAAAAAAAAGACATTTGTGCGATCAAAATTCACGGAGATATTCGAGTTTTAAGTGCGCAGGGCCCGTAAACAAATTGACAAAAGAAAATTTTCGCCCTGCCAGAGGAATAACGAGCTTTTAGATTAGGTACGATAATGAAATTTGTTTCGTTCATGTCAGAAAACATTCACTTCTCATTGTATTCAAAAATAAATACAGATGCTACAAGACTACAAAACATAACAAGACAAGGTAAATTATTATACAATTTTTACAAAGATATTAACACGCGAAATATGTAGAATCTAAGAAATAATATACATTGCGATTACATTGTCCGTAAAGCAACACCATTTCTACATACTGTTCCGTAGTGTACATCGTAACTTCAAGCCTTAACGAAATGCATCTAGTCAAGCCGATTTTATTCTACAGTGAAGGGATTACGTTATTTCAAGCAATCACTATACAGTCGGTAAATTTACAAATTCGCGAATTCAGCAAGACATTTTCATTCTTTCTTATTCAATTTTTTTCGTATTTTAATTCCCATGTTAAATAACTTTTACAGTTAAATATATTTTAGGAAAATAAAGAATATTTTGTTATTAAAGAACTCTGAATGTGGCGAATTTCGCGTGTATATGGCCCCCAAAATCACTTAAAATAACGCTAGTGTAAAGTGGTATAAGTCATAAAGTTTCATGTTTCATTTCTCCATGGATTTTGATCGCACAAATGTCATTTTTTTTGTGTTAGTATTATTTTTCAATGAAAATTCTTTCCCTAAATATAAGTTTGGGGGCCCGGAGCCCCTATAAAAAGTTTATTTTTTTATTTCTTAACCAATTATTTTTTTTTTGCTTCAAACTTTCCATATCTTAACTCTCCTCCTCATTTCGAGCAGTTTTGCAAATGGAAGTATGCATCTAGGACGAACGGTTGAGGAAATGGAGGTCATGAAGGTTAACTTGGAACACCCTGTATAAAAGCTACACATATGAGTAATTTTATATCCATACAGTTGCATTTTCAATGCATACTTTTTTGCAAATATATATTTAGACATTTTTCATGCATACTATTCTTTTTTTTTTCATGTGTTATACTGTTGTCTTTTTTAAGATTTATATGTATCATTTTTTTATTGTCAATTTTTACTTTTTAGTCCAGACAGAGGGAAAAGATGAATGAAGAACATAATCAAAGGCTGTCACAAACTGTAGATAAATTACTAGCTGAATCAAATGAAAGGCTTCAGTTGCATTTGAAGGAAAGAATGCATGCTCTAGAGGAGAAAAATTCATTAGCTCAAGAACTCGAACGGACACGGAAAGCCTTAGAAGATGAAAAGATGGAAAAGGTAATGTATGCTTTTAAAACCATTTTTTCAACTCCACCAATTAAATGGACAGCTTCTTTCTTTCTTATGTTTTTTTCGGTCTTTGATCTATTATATTAACATTGATATGTGTATCAAAAATTAAATTTCCTTAAATGATACAAAAAAATGTTCATATAATTTCTTTATTTGTTGAAGATTTTTTTTTTTTTTGATGATAATGCAGTTATTAGTTAACCAACTGGGTGCAACCAAGCTGGAAAATTTTGAAGTACTGTAAAAGTTAAGGTACAGTTATGTACAGTTTTAAAAAATCTGAAAAGTTTCGCCACTCTCCAAAAAATTAAAGATAGTTTCCCTCTGAAAGTTTGATAACTATGGACTATGACTGAATATCTACAACCTTAAAAGAAGCTCTAAAACTAAGCTGCTTTAAAGCAAGTATTATTGTTTTTCCCCTATTATATAGGGGGGGCTTGAGTTTTAAAATTCAATTATTTTTCATAACTTTCATAGTTCTGTTTCCAAATTCTAATTTTCACAATAATTTTAATTTTTCAGCAGACTTCAATTTGCTGCTGTTTAAAAAACAGAGGGGGGGGGGGAAAGGGTGCATGTGTTTTGTAGGGATGAATTGTAGCTGTAAGCATGTTCTTATCTTATTTATTAAAAACAACTCAATTCAACTGTAGTTAAACAGTTTTTCCCTCATTCATCTTATACCAACATGTTTTAAATGCAAAAAAAGTTTTGTCTCTACTGAAGAGCGTTTCAATAGTTTTGGTAACTGTCCTACTTTCTAATGTTTGTTTCATTTTATTTTTTAATCTAGGATAAAATAATGAATGAATTGGTAAAATTAAGAAATGAATTGGAAATTGTAAGGCGTGACCATCAAGCATTTAAAGCTGACAGCTTAGCTAGGTATGTATTAGCTAAAAATTTCAATGTCAAGAAACTTCAGTATGACAGGTTGCATTTTTATTTATTCAAAATGTGATGTTTAAAAGTCAATCGGGAAACGTTACACTTGTTTCCTATAAATAGCTGTTTTAATTTTATTATCAAGCTTTGAAAATGTTTGCAGTAAGTTATGCAGTAGCCCCTTGTTGTATTGTGCTTGTCGGGGGACAAAAAGAAAGCTCTATATAACTGAAAATGCTGTATAACCGAAGTCCTAAAAAATAATGCTGAACTAACATTCATCTAGCTAGTATTTATATTTACAATACATTTGGTTATTTTCATATTAGGTCAAATGTTTGAACAAAACTATCAAGATAAAATTTTACTATTTGTTATTTTCAATAGTACTAAAAAAATGATAATATTTCAATGGCTTTCTGGTGAAGTAAGAATTTAAGTAATTATAACTAAAAATGCAGTAAACTCAGAAAAATTAAATTAAAAGTTATAAACTTCCCAAAAAAAGGGATTTTTTAGTGATTAGAATTTCTGAAATAATTTCTAGGATAAAACGATGGCCATCAAATCAAAGCCTTTTCATACATGAATATGAAACTTGTTCTTCTAGATTTCTGACCTTGAATTTCAGAGCCTCTTCAGGCCCAAGCTTTAAAATCCCTACTTATACAGTACAGAACCTTTTATCCGGGAACCAAAATACCGGGAAACCAGAAAACCGGCAACATATTGTCGATTTTTCCACCACTTTTTAAAATAGGCAATTTCTAAAAAATCGAGCTTTTTTTTTTTGTTTTTCTTTTGAAATACCTAAATGAATTTGAACGGTTTCTTCATAAATACCATATAAGTGGCATATAGCTCAGAAATTTTTAATATTGTAATATCTATAAGCACTTCTAGATCGTTTTCTCTTCAGATTTTAAGATGCATTACGATTTGTTATAGTAACTTGGGTTTTATAAGCAATTGGCAAATATCGCTTTGTAGCGATCCAGAAAACCGGGAAATTCAGTTATCCGGGATAGTTGTGGTCCCAAACATCCCGGATAATTGGTTCTCTACTGTATTTAAAAATAACTTTTGTTCTCAAACTTTGGCCTCTAAACTTAATTTATGCTAGTTTTTGCAGTTAAGTCTCCGTAATTTTCATCTTTTAATTAATATTGTCAGTTATGGTATCCTCAGATTCTCTTTTCTCTCTTGTTTGAGACTGTACCTATTAAGCCTTTTAAGTCTGGAATCATAGTCTAAATGTGAAAATTGATTTGCTTGCCTACTTTAAAGCTCTCTTTACTACCTTACAAACTTCTTATTCAAGTGTAAATATCTATAGCAGCAATAGAATAAGAAAAGGAATAATGCAATTAGCTGCAGTAAAAGATGTTCAGAACTGGTTTGATAAGAAACTTTGTTATTTCTAATACGTTGATTAATTTTTATTTAGCTTTGAAATACATTATAAATCTGATTTAAAATCTCCAGCTTTTAATGTTTTTTCTCATTGGTTCCAATTTTCTTTAATGCTATTAGTGTTATTTCTTCCTAATTACAGGCTCGTCATTTCAAGTTTTTCTGGTGAGGGAGAGGGGAGTGCAAACACATTGTAATTTCTTTTGAAAATAACAAAAACCGTACCCACTTACGTATAAATGCATTGTTTTCTCAATGCCAGAGAGGGGTGGCAATCGACTTCCAAATGAAGGGCCTGCCCGTATATTACGTTTCTCAATTCACTGCACTCCCATTTTTTAAGTTTTTCCCAAAGAATACAAATCTAATTTTGCTCATTTTTCTATAACAAATTGCGCATTACATTTCTTTTGAAAGCAAAAATGGTATTTACCAGTTTGGCAATTTTTTCCATTCAGCCTACTAAAATATTCATGGGAGAAAAAGTTAATGTGTTGAAAGCATTGCATTTCATATTCACTGCATAAGAAAATGTAATACAGTTTGAAAGTTGAAAGTGTTCTATTGTTTCAAATCATCTATGGAATTAATTTTATGTATTAAATATGTCATAAAATATTTGTTACTGTGCATCTATTTCTGTTCAAATCATTTTACAGTATTTATGAGACTTTGGTTGCCCTCTGTGTAACTTTTCTTTGCTTCTTACATTTTTTCTAATCAGTCCCACAAAAAGCTTTAAATCGAAGTTCTACTGTATGACATATTTTCATGCAACGTTTTTAACTGGCATTTCAAGCATTCTTATATCTCTAGGTTAACGGCTAGTCGAACACTTCCGCAAACTTCTCCTCTCCTTCCTACTCGCAGTGCTCTGTCTCCTGGAGCTGTAGTCACAAGTACCATCTCTCCTAACCGAACTCCAGCCATAGAAACAGATGCTTTCCACATGGTGACTGGCATCGATTACATCTCTCCTAATGCATCCATCAATCGCAGGCTACAGAGAGGTAGACAGGCTGCGCTGGAAGAGGATGCTACCAAAGTAATTGCCAAAATCTCTACTTTTTAATGTTATTTTGTTATTATATTAGGTAATTTTTTGAAATACAGATTCAAAAACTGTATTTTTATAGTTTTTCAGGATATATATAGTTTGCGAGAACTTATTTCAAGATACATAGCATCTGCCAAATCAGTAGTCAGTACAGTACCAGTTCCAAATTTTCCAAAAATTCTGATAATTTATTTCTCTAAAGCTTTAAAACTGCAGGATAGCCAGAGTTAAGGCAGTGTTTCAAGCATATACTAAACAAATGTAATTGTACAAAAATTGCAAATTTTTTTTTTTTTTTTTCCTTTTTTTCTTCTCTCTCTATCTTTCTCTCTTTCGTAGTCCTGATCAGTCATAAAAAATTAAAAGGTTTATCAAATAAAAAACACTGAAGAAGAAGAAAGAGCTACATACACTACACATGCTACAAGAAATGTTTTTTTTTTTCTGTGAAAAACATGTGATTTTATGACTGAATAAAGTGTTGTCAGGTAATTTTTCATCCTTAAGCTCACATTGCATTTTAAAGGATTTCTTTAACCCTAATATATATGTATGCAATTTTGTGCTTAAGCTTTTTTTAATGTTATATTTTGCCTAGAAGGCATCAGAGATATGCATATTTCAACATTTTTATTAGCTCATACAATCTGTTAATAGCTACTAGACTTTTTATTTTATTGTTTTAACAGCATTTTTAATTATTTATTTTTAAAGGTTCAAACACTCAATGAACAGGAGTGGGAAAAAATGGAACAAGCCCAGGTTCTGGCCAGTGTACAGCATGCTTTTGATACTAGTGATACTGAATGCAGTCAAACAGATGATAATGAAAGCATATTTGAGTCAATGGATATGCTGTCGCCATCTGCCCATACTGATGCTCAAACGCTTGCTCTTATGCTGCAAGAGCAACTTGATGCAATAAATAATGAAATTAGGTAATTTTGCTGAATATTCGATGTTACCTATTTATTTCTAATTAACAAAATGATGATTGCACTATAGTTTCAAATGTTCTTTCTTAATTTATTCTAGTAATATAAATGTTTTCTCCCAGTTCAGTTTGATATATGTTGAGCCTTTTTTAATGGTCTCATTCTACAGTTTTATATAAAAGTTTTGCTTTATTTATAGCTGATTGCCATTAAAAGCATCAGAAATAGATGCAGTAGTTTCAGACTGCTTATCTCTCTATCTCTCTCTATCTCTGCCCTCTCTATTCCTTTTATTTACTTATTTACTAATTTGTTTTTATACTTGCAGGTTAATTCAAGAAGAAAAGCATACAACAGAACAGCGAGCTGAAGAGCTGGAATCTCGAGTTGGCAGTATAGAGACAATAAGTTTGTTGGCACGTGGGAGGTCCTTTGACAGGAGTTCTCCTCCACAAAGTGGCAGGTCCACACCAAAATCACACCATAGTCCACAGAGAGATTACATACAGAAATATCCAGTAATGTTTGTTGCAATGTTTAAAAACATTGAGCAGTATTATTAAGTAGAGGTTTTAGTTTGTTAATGGTAATAATGTGTGATGCTTCCTATTTTGATGACTTTTTAGAATTGTACTCCAAATCTTATAGCTTTATTCTAGAAAGCAAAATTTTCAAACCTTTAAATTCATTTTTTTAACGAATGTCTATTATGATTGCATTTTCCGTTTATTCATTAAAATCAAGTAAACCACAGTTGTATAACTTATAAAGAACGGAATATTGAGGTATATTTTTTTAAGTTTATATTTAGGAAAATACTTTTACTGTATAAGTAAACATAGCCACTTGGGATAAACTTTCTTAAAGGTTGAAAATATTCATCTTTTAGGAGATTGAAATGATGCATGGCAAAAAAAGATTGATTCATAGTTCTAAAATGTATGTTTGTTTCTTGAATTTAACTTCATGACTTATCAGCCTTTCCTTCATATGAAAATTTTTGAAAATGCTAGATCCACTTGAACCAGCCATCAGCAAGCCTTACTAAAATAGGACCATTTTTAATACTGGCACTATCAATTTCATCAAGGCAAATTTATTTGAATTTAAGGAAAATATAAATAGATTGTTTTTTTAATACATTTGTAACGCTGACATCTTCAATTTAAAAAAAATGTGTAAAGTAAACAAATTTTAGAAAAAAGTTACTTGTGGCAGCTTTCAAATAAATAAATAAAATGCTTGTGAAAAAAATCTTCTCTCCTGCACTTTATAATTTCAACTTTTTTTTAATTTAGCACCTTATTTCTGTTCAGTTTTCAGAGTAAGGTTCAAAACAGTTGTCAAAAAATTGGAAAAGTATACATTTATGCTTCCTAGCTGCTGCTATATGAATAAAATGCCTTTAACTCTCATATAAGCATATTTTTATCTATGGGACTATGTGATTCATAATCATATGATTTCAATAATATTTGTCAAGGTCAGAGATTACAAGATTACTGCATGAAGTAGTATTATGCCTGAATAATTTCAGTCACTAAGTTACTCTAATAAAAAGATAGTGTGTTATATATGACTTATTAAAAAAAAAAAAGATACTTAAAGTTGTTAGGACTCATGTTAAGATATAATAAGTGCAGTAAACATAAAATATACTCTCCAAGGGTATATATAGGTAATAGTATAAAATACTAAAATTTTGAGAATCGTAATTAATCAGTATTTTTAGCCTATTTTAATTTGAATTAATAATAATAGTTCAATGTAAAATTTACTATGTGAAGCAACTTAGTTATAAATATTTATTGGAAAATGATTTTATGATCCTTTTTTATTACAATGAGTAAAGTTGTTTTCTATCGATTACTATTTATTTCATCTTTTACTCCCCTTCACTTACATTCTTTTATTAGCATTTATTTTTGACAGTGAAGTTCAAATCACTTATTCATCAAAATGTGCTTCATTTCTCACATACTGCTTAGTGAATATACAGATGGAGGATAAAATAATACGAACACCTGTGAAATAATAGAAAATCTTTATTATTAGGGGGTTGGACCACCCTTTGACTGAAGTACAGATTTATTGTGACGTGGAATATATGTACATGTATAAAGGCCATGGACACTATTTAAACCATTATAAATAAAACCATTCCTCCCATGGAGAAGTCTCTAATTCCAAAAGTCCAGATCTAGGTGGAAATCAGGAATGAAGTTTAGACTCCAAATTATCCCATTAATGTTCAATAATATTCAAGTCAAGAGACTGAGGGTGCTAGGCAAGATGTTCACCTTCATCTTCATGCTCTTTGAACCATTCTTGATCAAACCTAGCTGTGGATAGGGGCGTTTTTGTCTTGAGAAAGCAGTCGCTCTCCAAGAAATACAGTCTTGATAAAAAGATGGACATGATCTCCCAGAATGCTTAAATAGTGATTGAATTTGTTCCTCCCATGCATAAAAGCAAGTGGCCTAAGACAGTGCCAAGATATGGCACCCCATACCATCAGGAAGCCACCCCCCTGCTTCACAGTCCGCAAGATGCAATCAAGATGAAACACTTCTCTAGGGATTCTCCAGACACAAACACTTCTGGTCGTCTGAAATAGGGTGAATGATGATTCATCTTAAAATATTACCTGTTACCATTACTGTGAGAACCTGATTTTGTGATTTCTACACCATTGGCGTCACTTGAACGCATTAGTTGCTGTCACCAAATGTTTACAAATTGCCGCCCTGCCGTCAATGCTCATAGCATGAATATCCCTTTTAAGAGTTTTTTTGAAACATGATTCTGGAGATGACTGTTTATTTATGATGCTGTCTTGAATAACGATTGCTGGTGCTTTCAAGTTGTTATACGGTTCAAGGCCAGTCTTTCCCTATCAGCAAGCTTTGTTTTACGGCCACTGCTGTGCTTTGAAGACGTCGTATTACCAGCTTTTGTGTATGCTTTTATAACAGCAGATAGTGTACTGCTTGCAAACCCCAAAAGGTTTGCTGTTTTCGTAACCGATGCTCCATTTATTCACACTCCAAAAATCATGACTTTTTGGAACTTTGACAGGTCTGACATTCCAGCTCACCACAGACAGTTCGATAAACGCATGCCACACAAGTGACTGCTGTTGAAAGTCTGATGCCTTCCTCTTTAAGCACACTGGGTGCTGTACTTCTGTTGCGAGTGGTAGGGATATACTGCAGGTGTAAAATGCCTCATATTTTTTCACACGTGTTCATGTTATTTTGTACCCCATCTGTATGTGTCTATATAAGCTGACAAGTATTTTTTCTCTGTGAGACTATGTGGTTTGGCTCTATATGAGTTTCATTACATTTATTATTGTTACAATAAATTGAGATTATAGGATTATTGCATGAAAAAATTTACCAAAATTGTTTCACTATTACTAAGTTATGCTGCTAAAGAGACTGTTTATTCTTGATGATTTCTTTTTAGAAAAACAACTGCTTGATGCTAGAAACTGTTGATGTTCATATTAACATAGTAGCTGCAAAAAATATTAAAAGAGCTATCCAAGACGGATGTGTTGCATAAGGGACAGTAGGACTTAAATTATCTGAATTCCTACTATCCTAATCACTTTCAGAATTTTAGAAAAAAAAAGTGAAGATAGAAACATACTGCGATTTGCAAAATAATGATTCTGTCTAAGAGAATCCCTCTGCAAAGCTAATCAAAGAATTTAATTTGGGACATTCATCAAGCAAAAACTTTCATGTATCGTATGGTGCATACAGAGTATGTTAACGTACAGCATTTGTAAGAACACTTAACATGCAAAAGTGTTACCTTTTCTTTTGATTAAAGAAAAACTCGTTCTTTAAAAAAGTTTTTTTTAACTATCTTCTACATACATACAATAATTAATCAAAACAGATCATTTTTTCGGAAATAATCCAAATGTTCGACTTTTTAATTAGCTGAATTGGGTCCAATCTGAACTGATTCAGATAATTGGAATTCTACTGTTACTGAAATTATGAAAAGTCAGCATTTTAACTTCTTTTGAATTTATTACATAAAAAAATCCAACCTAAAATTCATTACATTAAGAAATTCTAAAATTGATAATGGATGAAGATTCCGTAATTTACTCTGGTTAAATTCATTTGAGAGATTTTCTGTTGTGTGCTCAATCTTTCTAAAAATGCATAATGCATTAATGTTCTTATCAATAATTCCTGTTATTTATTATTTTTTCAGGGCCTTGGTACAGACTTAAAGGATGATAACAGATTGATATTGAGAAGGGATCCAAGTCCACCAACTCCACGCTCTGTTAGATTAGAACGTGTTGCCAGAGCTTTAGCTGAAAGTTCTCAAGAACTGCAAAGGTTTTCTTTTTTCCCTTTTATAATTAAAAGTGTGTATAATTTTATGAATTTAATGCTTCCGCTCATGTATAGGTGAATATCAGGAAAAGTGCTAATTTAAGTCACAAATGAACTTCTCAAACACTTTCAAATAAAAACCAAAAATTTTTCTTTTTGCATACCGTAAACTGCGTCGCACATACAATCCATGACAAAATTTTCAGGTTTTACTTTAATTTGTGACAATAGAACTCTTTTTATTGCCTCAATGTCATGTCGGCAGCGCGTCACACATTCGAAACGCAAAGTTCAAAAAAATTCTGTGGATTATAAAACATCGCAGCAGAAACAAATACAAAAGGAAATAACGTGTTTTATGTTTGTCTATGACGATTAACTCTTGTGTTTTAGATAAAATGAATTTAGATTGATAAAAAAAGCAATTTCTGCTTGTCACAAGTTTTCATAACATGCCAAGTGAGCCAACTTCCGGAATGATAAAATCTAGACAAAACATTTTTTGGTGCCAAAAAATTACGCTGGATGAAGCTCTAATATGTGATGTTTCAGTTCCGATAGAAAATTTTCACTTCGGCTGCATTAAATTACAGGTAAAATTTTTTCAATCTTGACTTTTCTGTTTTTACCAAATGAAGTGTCATGTCGGCAGCGGAAATTAAGACACAAAATAAAGTAATTTTTCATTTTATTTTTGCATAATGGAAAAGAAACCTATTGTCATGGACATAATAAGGTGTTTTTATTTTCGAATCTTTGATTAGGCATGTTCAGCTATCATATTACGGGAAATTTGTCATGTCGGCAGCGCCGAAGTTGAAGATATTTGTTACGAAACTTATGCGTGTATTGCCGATGTTTTTTCTCAATTTTTTCTTCTTGTTATGAGTTCAGTTTTAAAGAACAAAGATAATTTAAAGTGCACCCAAAAATATAATTTGTTTTAAAATGGAAAACTTACGAACAGTTTAGTTCAATTCTCTCTCCCCTGCCAAACTCTGACTGTCTTGAATTAATTTCGTTTTTTAAGATTGTGTTAAAAATTTTTATTTTATTTTGATTTTTTAACTATCAACCTATTTATCTGTTTCAAAAAAATTTTGTCGCACTAATTTAAACTTTAACTAACTATTAATTAGTCTCTAATTTTATTTATGGAACAAAAAAGCGTTCAGGCTGTGTAAGTATTATTACATTCTAAGTTATAATTTTTTTCTTTTTAAACATAAAAGGTAATGAATGTGTTTACTTTTGTACACTAAGTGTGAAATCTGTAATATTTGTCAGATCGGTAGCATTCTCATCATGTCGGTAACACTCAAAGACCCCCTTCTAAAATGAGGGTAAATGTTCACTTTGACCATGCCCCTAATTTAAAAAAAAATTGTTACTAATTTGTGTTTGAAATACCCTTTTAATTTTATTTTCTGAGTATCTTTAAAAATTGAAAATTTCCATATTCAAATTGGCACTTTTCCTGATATTCATTTGTTTGTTTATATTTGTTTCAGTTTATCATTTCAAAGATATTCTCAACAATTATTTTACCTGATAATGTACTTTGTAGGCATAATTTGTAGCAATAATTAAATCTTATGTCTTTCAAGCATGAATTTTCACTGTTATTAAAAGTTTGCTTTTTCTGTGCAATATGGGTTTTGTCATGAATGAAATTGTATAATTGCACAAATATATCAACATCATTATTGCTATGTAAAATAAAAATAAGTATTTATAGGGGGAATGGGCATAATTATGTTTGGACTTATGTCTTAGAAGAAAATCCCCTCTTAGATGACCCCCCCCCCCCCTCCTTCATCGGATAAAGCGCTATTCTAATGTGTAAGAGAAAAAACATTGAAAGGTCGCAAATGTTAGCTCAACATGTAGTTTCATGAAAGAAAACACAAATTTTGGTTAAATTCAGTTTTGTTCCTTAATACTTTAAATATGCAAATTAATTTTAAGATGCTTTTGATCTGCATGTTTTCCTTTTAATAAATATGTATTTATTATTTGGTGTAAATTCCAAACTAGAAAGTTTTTTAGTCATTTTAATTTAAAACCTGGTCTTAAATTTTTCAAAATATCCTTAAATATATTATAGTTTACTTTTTTGTACACATGAACTTCCACTCTAAAAAAAAAACTATTTTTAATCATATATCTGCAATCTCAAGAAACTATAAATTGCATTTTTTATCAAAATGTTAGTAATTACAGCCTGGTGCATTTTTACAGTCCAACACCTCAAGATTGCTGTTGCATAAATTCTAGTTGATTAATTCCTAGTTCCAGCTTTTTGGCTTGGCCATGTACTTTGAGATCTCTTAACTAACCTAAGCAAAGGTTAAGAGTTCAGCTGAACTGGATACATAATGATTTGAGTAAGAACTCACTATCTTTCTCCCAGTCCTTTGGCTCACTATATGTACACACACCTACAGGGTTTATCGTAAAATAAGTCCCCCTCACCCTCTTTTTACTTGGAATAGGAAATCTTTCTTGTATCATTAAAATTTATTCAAATTCCAGCCAAGTTGATATTTATTATATTTAAGATTTAAAGCTATTTATCTTTTTCAAATATATATTATATTTTTAATAATGCTTGGATTTAATCATACTTTTTAAAATAAACTAAAGTGTTAGTAGTAAACTGAGATGAAATGGTAAATAGCAGTAACTGCAAAAATGAGTTTTTGACATATTTGAAAAAATGCATTTTGGTTTCCTTACTAACAGGAAGGAAATAATGGAATTTAACTTTCTTTCATGCTTTAGTTTTAGCAAAAATCAAGTAAGCAAAAGTTAGGCTAAAGTGCAAAAGATGCAAAAGTGTTATAAGAAAAAAATTGAAGATACTGCCCTTTTCCTTCCCACAGCAGTATAGCTCTATGGCAAAAATAGTAGACTCAATAAATGACTTGTGTTATTCTTTAAAAGCAGTTGTATGATTTTTTTTAAAAATTGCTCTCTACTCCTGCATTTTATTGCACGTGCAACATCTATCTATTATGCTTATTTTTCAACACGTTTTCGAATTGGAACTTTTCTTCTAATGTAGCTTAACAATCATGAAACTGAATATTTTGCATTGTTACTAATAGTTTAGTTTTTAATATGTTTGTGTGTTAAAGTTATGAAGTAGTTAACTATACCTATGCATTTATTATGTCTTAGTATGATTGTATTCACTTTTCTTCTCACATTAGTGTGTGTGCGTGTCTTTTTTTATTTTATTTTATTTTATTTTATTTTATTTATTTATTTATTTTTTTTTTGCTTCATTTTGTGCAAAAAGGGAGGGTTTGTCTTTTACATATTTAGCTGTTTATGTAATATAGTGTTAGTAGAAAACTTTTCAAGGAATTGTTTTTTGCACTGAATAGAAGCTGAACTTTACTAGGTTGATAATTATTGCTTTGCTTACTGCTTTTTTTAGAAGTGTGGGTCTTAACATGCCTCATTCTTCTGCTATGAGTGCCATCTCTTCAATGCCTGTTGCTTCGCAAGACCTATTTTTAGGGTACTCACTTTATGTGATTACTTTTTCTTTCTTTTTTTTTGAAATAAATTGCTGTGTAACTTTTAACTAATTTAGATTTTCAAATGCTTTTAACTGCTCAAAATGCATGCTTTTCTTTAAAAATAATAGTAATAATGGTAAAATATTTTCCAATTAACTTCTCTCTCAATTCTTTTCTTGACATTTCTTTTTCATTTAAAAGCTTACTTCATTGTAGTTTTTTTTTTTTAATTTTTAAGCTTTTAAAATATTTAGAATACAATTTGGCAGCTATTGTAAAAATAGCACTTTAAATGTATTGCCTTTTGTTCACTCAATGTGTATCCCAATACATTGTTGACACAAAATACTAAAATAATCAAAGTTACGCACCCAACACACATACATCACAAACCGTAAGTGCCCAAAAAAATTCTTCTATAAAATGTATTTTTGTTAAATCAACAGTGTAAAAATTTAAGCTGACTAATACTAGGCATCAGCTTAAATTTTTACGCTATTTGAGTAATGAAGAATGCCTTCTTGAGAGCAAAAAAGAAAAAAAAAAAAAAGAAAGCTGAGTTTTAATTGCTTCACTTTCTTTTAGTGACTTTTCGTCACTTTCTTTTAGTTTCTTTTGTTTTACTAAAGCTATGCAACAGAGTTGTGTAAATATTTGTAACCCTTTTAGCAGTGATTTTCAAAAACCAATATGCAGCGTTGGGCGATTATGTTGAACTACATATTTGTAATATATATTCAATTTTTGAAGATTTTAATACATTTTCTTATTTTTTATATGATTGGCAGTTACTTCAACCTGTGTTTGATTATGCTATGATTAGCTGTGTTTTTTTACAAAGATGTTTTCGTAATTGCAAAGTATAAAGATTTTAAAATTTAAGAAAGACGAAGGCCTCTTGAATTTGTAGGAGCTGCAAAGAACAAATAAAGCCCAGGGGAAATTTATTTTACAATTTCTCTGAGAATATTATGCTCATTTCTACCTTTCAGAGTAGAGTGAATACAGCCCTGACTTTTATAGCAATTATTGCTCGTCTGGATGGGCTACTATCCCTTACAGCAACAGTTTAGACTCGTCCTGTATTTATACTATGTGCTGATTTGTATTAGTTGCTTTGTATTAGTATAGCTTTTAATAGAAATTAACTTATTTTATATGATTAAATTCCTTAGCATCTGTTATGATTTTTTTGTCACAACTTAAAATAATACAGTGTCTCATAAGCCAGGATATTTAATTTATAGCACTGAGCCAAAAGCGGCCTGCAAAGCTTTTGGGCTGCTTACAAGCAGGTAATAAAAAAGAAGAAAAAAGGTTTTTAATTATCAATGCAGAATATGGCTTAATTTTTGTGTCCTCATAAATAAGCTTACTGAAATTGCATTTGCTACTTAGTCCATTAAACTAAATACATAGATTAAGTCTAAATACGTTGGACTAAGTCGTAGATTAAGTCTAAATACATTAGACTAAAGTCATAATTCTTAGACTAAATACATAGTTGTTGTGTTACCCAAATCAATTTAACAACAGTGCTGCATGGATTTTATTTTTGAAGTTTTTCAAGTTCCACTGAAGTTTCACAAAAAAGTGAGAATTTCAGTTCCTTGGACATTGTAAATTTTCAATTTTAAACATAATCTCCTTAGAGTTATTTTGTAACCAGCATATAAAAATATAAATTTATCGATAGACTGCATCTTTATCACTTTCTGAACCAGCTAGTTGCAATAAACCTTACACTTATTTAAACCACCAACTTATAAGCAAAAGAATTGCTCTATTCTGTGAGAAAAAGAAGTTACAAAAAAAATGAAAAGGACATGAAGTCGCCAACTGTAACTTATGTCCTAACCATAATGGAAAATCTCTAATCTAGACAAGCAACGAGCTGTTTGCCAATGGCTGTCAATTTGCAAACTAGTGCACAAATTAAATGAACAGAATTTCAGAAGTATGATTAATCAAACTTATAAAAATGTTAAGTAAACAGCTTCAAAATTTGGATATTATCAGCAAAATTATACTGTTTGTACCTTTTTTTTTCTTTTTTTTAAACCAAAATAATAGTTTTGCATAAGCTTATGAGACATACTGTGTTACTTTTTGTAGTCAAAAAATAAGTTGCCGTTGCCTGATAAATGATGCATCATTATTATTTTTTGCATGATTATTGTTAATAAAAGTGTAGCAAAACACGTTTTACTATCTAAAATTGTTAATTAACTGCTTTTGTAATTTTTAATATTGCCTGTTGCAATAATAGTCTTATGTTTTAGATTTAGCAGGGCAAAAGCTTTGTTTGCAGTTTATTTTATTTCGAGCCTCTTGCTTATGTTCCCCGTTTAGTTATCCCGATCTCGTCCCCGAAATGTCCCATACCCGGCTGTTGCTTGATGGCGCATCCCGTAGTTCCCCTTCCTCTTCCCACAGTTCTACATCTGAAGATTCTTTGAATAGGACACCCCAGAAGAAGAAAAGCATCAAGTCTTCCTTAGGCAGGTTGTTCAGCAAAAAGGACAAAATTAAGACCAAAGATGGCTATGGTGTTACTTCACCAGGTTTGTATACTGGTATTTGTTTTTTACTCAGTTCTAAAAGGCTTCTTTTATGCGCCTTCTTGAAAGAAATGTCTTTGTTGTTCTCTAAAAGCTGTGAATCTTTGGCATAATTATAATTTTTGATATAAAAAATTTACTTAAAAAAACAATTATATCTCTTATGTATACATGGTGCGTCCCAAAAGTAATGCGAAAAAATTCATAAAAAAACACGTATTGAAGATATTCATACAAAAAGTCAAAAATCTTCAAAATAGCACCCTCTTGCATTGATACACTTCTGAAGACTGTTTCCAGCCCTGGAAGGCATCTTGGAAGACTTGTTTTGGAATGTCCTTCAGAGCCGATGTGACATGAGCTTGAATGCTCTCAATCGAGCCCCAATGTTCACCTTTCATTGCACCTTTCAACCTAGGAAATAGAAAACAGTCCGCAGGAGCCGGGTCAGGACTGTAAGGAGGCTGGGGAACCAATGAGGTGTGAGCCCTGGCCAGGAAGTCGTTAATAATGAAAGCGCTGTGACTCTGCGCATTATCGTGATGAAGTTTCCACGTGTCCTTGATGTCATTTTGGCCGCGGACAACAGTCCTTTTCAGTCTTTTAAGTACTTCCAAGTAGAAAACTGAGTTAACTATTGTCCCAGTCGGTACAAATTCGTGGTGCACAATACCTCTGACGTCAAAGAAAACAATGAGCATGGTTTTGATCCTGGACTTGCTCATGCGTGTTTTCTTTGGACGGGGAGAGAATGTGGTGTGCCACTCTGAACTCTGCCTTTTTGTAACAGGGTCATACACAAAAATCCAGGACTCATCACCGGAGATAACTACGTTCAAAAAATTAGGATCTTTTTCACACATTTCCAACATTTCTTGGCATCGGAGCACTCTCAGGTCTTTTTGTTCGTCGGTCAAAACTTTTGGAACCAGTTTGGCACACACCTTTCTCATGTTCAAATCTTCTGTGACATTGCGATGAACTGTGGATTTTGTTAAGTTTAGAGTCTGTGCTATCAATTGAAGGCTCAATCGTCTGTCAGAGTTCAAACAATCACGCACACGCGTCACCTTTTTGTCGGCTCGTGAGGTTGATGGCCGCCCGCTACGAGGTTCGTCCGTGATGTTCTCTCGACCCTCTATGAACGACTTGTGCCATCGGAAAACTTGGGATTGGGACAAGCAATCAGTCCCAAAGGCCTGCTGAATTAATTGAAACGTTTCGATGCCAGACTTCCCAAGAGTAACACAAAACTTGATAGCGCAACGTTGCTCCTTCGAATTGTCCATTTTCTCGTGTCACATTTACTGAAAAAGGGGTTCACTATATCGCACATTCTGTGTCTCTGGCAGATGACAACTAAAAAACAACAGGCGCAATTTGAAATCTACATCCCCCTACACCTGGCCCAGCTGGTTAGAACATGCTGCGCTGTACCATTGCGCCAGAAAAAAATCATTTGCATTACTTTTGGGACGCACCATGTATATACATAGTGTTTCATAAAGAATGAGCAAAAAGCTTGAGATTAATAGAAATCTAAATTCATAACTTTTATCAAAAAGTGCATTGTTGGAATCTAAACACAAAGGTGCTAGAGTGTGCTTATGGTAATGTTGTAAAACAAGTCAAAACGCCTCAAGAGATGATTAATTTACAAAAGCATGTTTAATGACGTGATTACAAAAAAGGTTCAGGACAATGTTGACAATGGCTATGTATGTAGTACAGCAACAAA
The DNA here is from genome assembly GCA_038373865.1 of Uloborus plumipes. NCBI lineage: Eukaryota > Metazoa > Arthropoda > Arachnida > Araneae > Uloboridae > Uloborus > Uloborus plumipes. The sequence goes on from JAXGGA010004783.1 coordinate 45,154, forward strand.
GAAAGATTGAAATCACCCACTTCCCCTGCTACGACCCAAATTCCACCTATGAAGCCTTCTTCAAGTTCAGTGTGGATCTTATACATAAAAACTTTCAACTCTCAGTACAACATTAATTTAGAAATGAAAGCAAAGTAAAGAAGTGCCATGACCACTTATCCCAATCCATTGGAAATGTTATGTCTAGATGGTTGTGAGAAACACTCTCCATACAATCTTTAAGCCTCTGAACATTCCTGTACATTAATAGTCTAAATGTTTTAGATTCAACAGTTAGGTTCTTTAAGTGGCTTTTCCCTTGTATAAAGGTGAAACAGATTTCAGTACATTTCTACCACAATCAGCAGTTGACACTTGAATTGATAGCTTTTAACTGCTAGTTAAGGCAAAATTTTGCACACCAGTTCTTCCTTACATCTCATTTATATGCCATTAGTATCATTCTTCTCTTTTTAATGGAAAATGAGTTTTTACGTTTGCCTGGGCCAAGCTGTTACATGTGCTAGTATTTTTTCGTTTTAATTTTCAACCATGCACTGTTATCTCTCTCTCTCTCTCTCTCTCTCTCTCCATATATATATATATACATATATATATATATATATATATATATATATATATATATATATATATATATATATTATATCAGAGACGTGCCGTCTGGGTAGGCAAGGTAGGCAGTGCCTACCCATGAAGAAAACATACCAATTTTTAAAATTCATTAAATGACATATAATGCGCTGATTGGAAAATATTAAGGCACTAAACAGTGAATACAGCAAAAAAAGAAACACGGAAATTTTCGTTTTTCTTCCTTAAAAAAGCATCGACTACCACTGCTTTTCGACCACTGTATCTACACCATGCATCGTCTTAGGAAGTGCACGTGCCCCGCACTTTTCTCCCCTAATGTTCGAAAAGCGGCGACGAAAGGCTGTCTGAAAAGTGCCTTTGCGGTTTCTTCTGTTCTCCGACGAAACTTGACTGCGCCATGCGCAGAACCATGCCTGTGGAGTCTGTGACGTTTCTACGGTCTAGTACAGTACTTTTGTACAGTAGTGTTGAATACTTGCAGTCTGCTATCTCCATTATCGTGTTTTCTTTTCCATGAAATATAGTAATTTTCAAATGTTTTGTGTTTTTTTTGTATCCCGCTTTTTCGTAGGATTAAGTTGAAACTGTATCCAATATGGATATGAGAGAGTTTATAAATTATATACATACATGCAGGCGAATATTCCTGCATATATGTATATAATTTGTATAATAAGTAAACATCTTTCATATTCACATTATTTTATTGCTTTTTACATTTCATGCGTTTTAATGATATATATTATTCCACAAATCTTCGCATCTGCCTACCCTAGGCATTCATTGACGGCACGTGCCTGATATATATATATATATATATATATATATATATATATATATATATATATATATATATATATATATATATATATATATACTTATATACAGTCGCGAGTTAAAATTTTTCGATATCTCGAAGAATTTTTCTTTCCCTTTGTGGGCATCCTATATAAGTCAATGCTAAAATGACTTTGTTCAGTCGAAATTTTTAATTTTAAACCCTCGATAACTCGAAATATTTTATTTTCACTCGAACTACATTTTCTCTTTCCTTATCCCAAAATGTGTGTAACCGTGCATGTTTTGTTTCCATTTTATTTTACAGGCAACTAATTCACTTCCTTACCGATTAGAATTGCTTTAAGAAAGCTGTTTTCGTGAAGATTGAAGAATATGCCACCGTATGTGGCATAAATGATGAAATTGGTAGGATTATGTAAAGGAGAGATAGGGGACGGCTTTTATTAACTGATAAGTTTGGATGAAATAAAATTTCAAGACGTTCGAAAAGTTGATGAAGAATTTGCAGTGTGTGGTCAAGGGGGGGGTTGGCGAACACGAAATTCTGTCTCAAATTACCGCTGCGATCCAATTTCTGAAGAAGATAAAGAAGAGATCTGCAAAACGTACGAAAAAACAAAATACATTCTGTATAATTTTATTTGTGTATTATCAAATGCAAATTTAAGTTTTGCTGAGAGGGAGAATGTGACTTTTATTTCAAATTTTGTTATTGAAAATAATCATACAAAGTTTTAGCACTGCATTACCTATTGTATACTCATTTTTTTTGTTATTAATTATATTTAAATGCTTTTAAAGGTGTCTCGTATGTAGATGCTGATATCACGGTTGTTGATTCTGTTGGAATGTCTGGAGGGATCGGACAAAAATCTGATCATGACCGAAGGACAAAGAAAAAGTAAATTTAATACATTTTATGTGATGAATTATTATTTAATTTATACAATAATGTGCAAAAACTTTAGTTATACTGTTATGGTATAAAAACAACTTTTACTGTAAATTCAGACATCTATATGTCGTTACAGTTTTATAATTAGATTTTTATTAAGATTACTAAAATGATTTTTGCCAACTGCAATTTCAGTAAAATAATTTCCCAGTAATATTTTCTTGAATTCTAAGATTTTGTTATTGCTCTTTCAAAAAAAAAATTTTTTTTAATTACATTTTTTTTAAAAATAGGGTTGAATTGTTAGAAGAATCCATGAAAGCAGGAACACCTTTTGCACTGTGGAATGGTCCAACAATAGTAGCTTGGCTGGAAGTAGGTTTCTTTTGTGGGTGAACAACATAAGTTTTGTTGAGTAAAGCATATATTCATGATTATGTTTACAATCTACAAAGTCCTACAAATCCATGTTGCATTAATACAGGAGCATAACATGCTTAACAGCTCATTTCAAAAAAAGGAAAGTAATATTTCTGCAACAAATTCCACTCTAAAGTAAAATTCATTAGTTGACTGCATAACTCAAAGGAAGGTAAAGCCTTACCCATACTGTTGCATTTGCAACTGTAAATATTTTGCATGGAAGGGTGTAGTCTGTAAGCTGTGGGTACAGGATTGTCTGATTTAACGGCCATTAAGCAATGGTTTCCTACTACTCTCTTTGTAATAAAACTTTTTACTGCTCTTTGCCATTGAAAGAGAAGACTTTCCAATTTCAACTGTTTGCTGAATACTGTTAATGGTTGGCAATTGTTCATTACTATTGAAAGTGGGTGTAAGAACCCTGTATAATTGTTTGAAGGTCTAGACAAATTTTAATATTTCACTAGAAAATATGTTTATTTGGCTAGCTTTTTGAATGAATTTACCTCTAGTCAGTAGCATACATAGACTTAGGTACCCCCCCCCCCCCCACACACACATACACACCAGATTTGTAAGTGCCCTCCCCCCTAGAAGAACATTACATAAAACTAAAAAGAATATTTTTTAATGTAACTCATAGTGTTATATTTTTCTGGATCATGAGCGCTCATAGCTCCTTTGCCCAACCCCCAATCCCCCACACGCATACAGCGGGGATGCTAAGTACTCCACTGCATCTAGCGTGCTAGATAAATGAACTCACAAGCACACAGTATATAAAACATGTGATCTATCACACTGCATAAAAAGTAGTTTTTTATATTTCATAGAATTTTTGTCTTTTCCAAGTAGCTCAAAATCATGGTTATTGTGTTCATATCTATATTATCATGTCGCATGTTATCAAAAAACATTGATCAATCTTTAACTCACACATAACAAATTTGATGAAACTGAAGGGTAAATATTTTTTTGTTCTCATATTTAACTTTCTACTTGCATCACTAAAGTATTAGATTTTTTCCTACGTAAATGAATTTAATTTGGCATTCATGATATAGAGAATACAAATTGAGTACTTATAATAAATGTTCTTTGACATGTCTTTTTATTTATTAATTTTTAGTTATGGGTTGGCATGCCTGCCTGGTATGTAGCTGCTTGTCGAGCCAATGTAAAGAGTGGTGCAATAATGTCTGCCTTATCTGATACAGAAATACAACGAGAAATTGGAATCAGTAATCCACTTCATCGGCTAAAATTAAGACTTGCAATTCAAGAAATGGTAGCACTAACCAGTCCATCTGCACCTAAACCATCTAGAACTGTAAGTACTATTTATTGATTTACTGTTTGCTTACACTTAATTATAATTTTAGGGTTTATGTTTTGCTGAACAACTGTTCTATTATCAGTGTATTCAAAAAGCTAGATTTAAAATCTTTACTAGCTGCCAGGGCAGCTAGTAAAGCCAGGGCAGCAGCGTTCCCCCTCCCTAACTTTTACCTCATTCTGATGTTATATTATTTAATGTTCATAAGATTTTAAGACATACTACGCACGTGGCCCTGCATTGCACGGGCACTTCGTGCCTTGAAAGTAGTGAGGATTTCAAAAAACTGCTCCCCGCCAGGGGAGCTCACTAAGAGGCGCCTTTGCGTCTTTTCTTTTTTCCTGCATCAAAAAATCATTCGAATTATTGAGATGTTGCACGGGCACTTCGCTCCTTCAAGATGGTGAGTAAAGTTTCATTAAATTCAGCTCGCTCAAAGGAAAGAAGCAGACATAGATACTCAGTTTTTAATATAAGTAGATGGCTTTTGAACTAATTTATATTTCAAAAAGTTGCAAGTAGCTAGCGATAAAAGTACAACGTACGTGACCCGCTAATGAGTTTCATATTTGATTTAGTTAAGCCTTCATTCAAAATTTTCATTATCATTATTATTACTGTTTCATTGCAACCACGTTTTGCAACAATGGATTTCATATTTAATCATTTATTAGGCCTAATTGCTTCACATTTGACTACTTATTAATCGATATCTTTGTTAATTAAAATCGAATAATTATATAAATTAAAACTAATGAAGCCTGAAAAATTACCTATCTATCGGTACCTGGTTCGACTTTCAGTTCATTGGCGTTCAGGAGAAAGAAGCGTGACATAGATAGATAGTAAGAAAGATAGATAGAAAGATACTCAGTTTTTAATATAAGTAGATTGTTTTATATGTGTTGCGATCACAGTAATAATGTTATTTTTAGGGCGAGGACTCTGTCACCTTTCTCACCTTTAGTCACCTTTTGAAATTTTGGTTACTTTTTGTCGCCTTTTGGAATTTTTGTCGCCTTTTTAAACCTTTCTTAAAATGTGTTTTAGAAAAATCTATTTTTGATAAAAAGAATATTTTGAAAAGTGTGAATATTCTTTACCTTACCTGAAAATAAAAGGAATTTTGAAAAAAAAAAATCATTCAACCATTAAAAAAAGTGTTTCAACTGTGGCTCATTCACAAAACAAAGTCTTTAGAAGCACTTGTTTAAAAGTTTCAAAAGGAAACAAAAAACAGGGGCACCTGTTCCAAGGATACTTGGCAGTTTTTTTTTTTTTTTTTTTCTTGAAACAAAATTCGTTTGGTGATTTGCATAAAGATGGGATTTTCACTCATTCTCTATTGTCAATACTTTTTAGTGAACATTTATGCTTTGTATTTAGAGAGAAACAAGAAAAAGAATGCCGATGATTTTGCAATAAGCTATTAAAAAATTAAAATATATATATATATGTTCATTAAATACATTGTCATGATCTTTACTTCATAATTTCAGACGTTAATTTAATTGATTTTAAAGAAAAATCTGAACATAATTAGGGGGTGATTGTGCTCTGGTATTTTACCGGATTTAAATAAAATAAATATTTTTAATTATGCTTTTATTTTCCCACCTCCGGATTTTTTTTTTTTTGCTTTTTCAAATTTTCGATAACTATACCAATAATTATTAATTATATTCATTGAATAGAAATGTTAAGATGCCATTCCAATTGGTTTTTTTTTTTTTGCTTTAATAAATATTTTATTTGCATCTTTTTTTTATTTTTATGTCTTTATTTTTAAAAAATGCAATCGGTTTGCATCCGATATGAGAATCGAATTTTTCTCATTTTTGATGCTCCCTTAGTTAGGAGACAAATAAATGAAATATATTTATTTTAAAAAATCATAAATTAAAAAAAAAAATTCGAGCAAAATTCTGCGTCTTTTGTGAAAATCAAAATGTTAGTTAAAATTTGAAAATCTGATTTAATCTTATTTTTCTTCAATTATGTGGATAGTAAAAATAATATGTTTATCCTAGAGCTTTTAATTGTAAAATTGAAGTAAGTTTATTTGAATTCTTTTATATGCCATTTTTATACTTTTACCGCCTTACTTTTGAAAATTTAAATTTCTTTGCATTCGCTGTGAGAATCATATTTCGTATTTTCGATGCTTGTTATTCCTTGTTGAAAGGCAAACAAATAATGTTTCTTTTTATTTAGATTAAATCATTAAAATAAAAGTTTTAAACAAATTCTATACTCTTTCAGAGTGTCAAATGTCAAAAACTTAATGCTGAATTTGTGGCTGAATTTTATTTTTGTCTCATTCTTAATTAAGTTTTTGACACATAAATAATATCTTTAAATAGTATTTCACTTCAGTATTAATAAATATGAAATCTTTGACTCAGGTCATATTGTATTCATCAGGAAATTTATGGGTACTGCATCTAGATCAATTCTTTTTCCTATTTTCAGTAACAAATGCAACTTTCATTACTTTACCATTTTTTTTTTTTTTTTTGTTTTTTTTTTGCACAACAAATAATTATTCCGTTGGACTTTTGCTTTCTCCTTAAAATATTTTTTTGGAGATACTGTCGGAGACCCGCTTAAACGAATACTGTTTGTTCCAAGAAATATAATTTGATTAAGCGGGGATCTTTAACATTACGTCTATGGTATCGGTTCCAAGATATTTTATTCGTGTAAGCGGGGTATTCGTTTATCCGTTACCCTATTCAGCGGGGACGACAGTAATTTGTTCAACACCAGCTCAAAAGTAACTTTATTAGTCATTTACAATTTAATTAAATGCATGCACAATATTTTGATTAAAACCTATTTGAAACTATTTAAATATATGAAATGTGTTAGTTTATGAAAGGAAATTAATTATTATATACGTATTGTTATAAAATTAGGTGTGCTTAAGCACAATAGGGGCCTTGATTAACCCCCCTCCCAGAACTGGAACACACTGAACGTTTTTTGAAAATATATCCTAAAATGGTTTATTTTGTTACTTCCAGCCCTATCATATTCATGTTCGGAATCTAAGTCTTTAAAGATAGTATGTAGACTATTTTGGTAAAAGTCAGAAAAAAGGATAATCAATTTTTGCTTTTTGATTTCTTAACAAATTACTTTTGGTCACCTTTTAGTTACTTTCTCGTCACTTTTAATCACCTTTGTTTTAAAATTTGTCACCTTTCTCACCTTTTTCAAAGACCATCAGCAGTCCTCGCCCTGTATTTTAATGCATGTTATGTGATATATGAACATTCTCCTGTTTTATTTTTCTTTTATTTAATGCCACGTATTTATTCTTTCTTAGAGTTTAGCATTTGGAGAAATGAATCATGAATGGATTGGTAATGAATGGTTACCAAGCTTAGGACTTGCACAGTACAGATCTACTTTCATGGAATGCTTAGTAGATGCTCGAATGTTGGACCATTTAACAAAAAAAGACCTTAGAATGCATTTAAAAATGGTTGACGGCTTCCATAGGTATTTTCAACCTTCCTGCCATTGAGAGCTTGTTAATTTATTGCCTGTGTCCATTACTATTTACTATGTTAAAGTCCTTTTTTTCTTACATAGAACCAGCTTACAGTACGGTATAAATTGTTTGAAAAGGTTAAATTATAACAGGGAAGCCCTAGAAGAAAGAAGAAAACTTTCTGAGCATGAAATCAAAGGTAGTAAAGTGACCTTTTTCTTTAAATTATTTTTAGTACTTTACTGTGTTTTTGACCTATTTTATGAAAATTTTGAGGTTTTATGTGTGATTGTATTGTTTCAGATATATTAGTCTGGTCAAATGACAGGGTAATTAAATGGGCTGATAGTATAGGCTTACGAGATTACTCTGTAAATTTGATGGACAGTGGAGTTCATGGATCTGTGATTGCTCTTGATGAAAGTTTTGACCATGCAGCTATGGCGTTAGCATTGCAAATTCCAACACAAAACACTCAGGTTTGACTTTCTTGTTGCTTTATAAGTAATTTATTTTGTATTTTTGTTTTGTATGATTTTCATTTACTTTTGTTGATATTTTTTTCCTAAAAAGAGTTAGACTATCTACGTCACAAATGGTAACATATATCTGGACTGAAATTTTTCTAAAAGCTGTAATTAATGAATAAACTGCATGATTTAGAAACTTGTTGAAAAGTGAGTCCAAAGTCAAGGGGTGTACCAAACTGTGGAATCAAATCATGTTTTTAATTTCCTGTGCTCATGATTTGCGGTTTGAAAATAATTTACTATCTGTTTCTTACAGCTTATTTTTAAAGCTTCTTTTAACACAAATGCAAAGACCTTTCAGAAAATATTTTTTAATTTTGCTATGTCTAACATTTTTTCTGGCTGTTACTTTTTATTCTCTCTATGCATGTTACAAAACTATGTATTTAATCTTAAACGTTGAAAAATAGTGCACTGGATAAATCTTCTGTGTCATTGAACAAAAAAAACTTGGTTTGAAATCTAAATTTCTTTCCTCAAGTCTTTTTCCTCGGTATGGAAGATACTTTTTTTTTTTAAATAAATATTTTTATATTATAATAGTTAATATATTAGTGCTTTTTCAGGGAATGCATGATGTTCCCCTTTTGTATGGAATTGTACGAATGTTTGGTTTTAAAGACCTTCATGCTTTAAATTGCTGAACTTGAATTTTAAAAACAAACAGAAAAGGGTGGGTTTAAAGGGGAGGTATGCTACTAGAGATGAGCCGGGCTCGGCCCGAACCCGAAAGCCCGAGGCCGAGCCCGAGACGTACTCGGGCCCTTTAACTTCAAGCTGCTTTCGGGCTCGGGCTTGATCTCATATTAAGATAGTCAGTTTTTATACAAATACAACGTTCACGAAATAAAATATTGGGGTACTTAAAGAGCGTGAGAACAGTTTTCTTAATGACAGCAATAATAATAATAATAATAATTCAAAAAGATAGCACCCACTTATAATATATTTACGATTGCTATTACGATATACCATATGGCAGTGCATCCCAAGTGGAAATTAAAAATATATATTGATGTTTGATACACTCGGGCTCGGGCCGGATCGGGCTCAAAACAAGACAATATCACTCGGGCTCGGGCGGGCTCGGATTAAAAATTCTCGGGCTTGGGCGGACTCGGGCCTTCAAAAGTGAGCCCGAACTCATCTCTATATGCTACCATCTGTGCAAAACTCTATTAGGAAGCACTTAATGAAAACTTTGATTTTAAAGGTTTTGAATTAATGAGGATTAGATGTGCAACGATATGGTGTCTAATCTACTGCTTCTGGGGAAAGAAATAGAAAATTGAGAAAGGGAACAAAAATCCCAAAAAATCAAAGATTTTTTTTGAGCTAGAGGTCACTAAAGTTTTTTCTATAGCTCAGCATGAATCCTTTTTAGTGAAGTTACTTTTTTTTTCTGCATTGGTCAGTTAGGTCATTTTTTTTAAATCATTTTTCATGTAATGCAATAAACCCCGAAGTGCAGTCTTAGTTCAATTGAGCTTCCCTTTTCTCAATATTGATCACTATTTTCACTAGCTATAAACATTTTGTTTTTGACACTCATAAAGAAAAACATTGTACAAAAAAAACTTTGTTTTCCATCCAAAGTTCACTTAAAATCCTTTGCAAGAATTATTCCTTTTTTATTCAACTATTTGTAAGGTTTAAAGTAAAATAAATACATTTTCAGTAAAACCTTTACAAATATAAACTTAATTCTGAAATAATTTGGAGATTTTGAGTTTTCCCCTGTTGTCTATAAATAGAGTTGGCTCCATACTTTTTTGTAGCCTAGTTTGTAGAATTATTTCACTCTTAAAACTTCTTTTATTGTTTTCATCATCAGGCCTTCAAAGATCATTTCATTTTTCTGCAATTGTATTTACTGTTCAATTTGTATAAAAGTTAAATGTTAATTTTTTGCAGGTTAGGCAAATTTTAGAAAGAGAATTTAATAACCTTTTATTAAAAGGCACAGAAAGGAGACCTGACGAGGTAAAACTTAATATCTCATTTATAATTATTTTTTGTTCTTTATTTTTATGTTTTCATTTGCTTAGCTCATGTTTTAAGTTTGCTTTTTTCTGTTATTGCTTTTTGTACCAAAGCTTGCTGATAAATTCAGAGAAAAATCTTTTTAACGTCATCACATAATTACGATTGATTAATCCATTTGCACGGCATTGATTTTTACATGCATATTTGCACTTCATTCTTTGAATTTTAAAGCTTGGCTTGTTCCTAGATATTTTAATGTCAGGAATCATTATATATCATACTAGCGGTACCCGCACGGCTTTGCCCGTGGTATAAAATTAAAAATTCATTTGTAAAAAATTGATATAGCAGAAAAAATACTCCATTTTAGTTATTCAACTATAATTCTTTTAAAGAATGATATAAAAAATTGGCATGGACCCCACACTACTTCCTTTTACGTGTAAATTTCTTAATAGATGCCTTAAGTGCTAAAATAGTGCTTGGAGTGAGCAAGATAACAATTCAAACATTTACATCCCTAGTTTGCCACAAAACAATGCAAAAAAATGTTTTTCAATGATTAATCTCCTAAATATCGCCGATTTTAACATCATTCAGTGAATTTTTCGCAAAATATCGCCAATAGCACCAAATTGAACCCAAATAAAACTAATAAATTTTTTCGCCAAATTTGCCGCCAACTTGGCGATATGTCGCCAAATTGGCGACTAAAAGCTTGGCGATATTTCGCCAAGTGCTCGCACCAATTCATATCACTTTTGTCTGCATTGAAATTAACACTGATTTACCCCATAAAAGGGGTAAAAACCCCCTTGGGGAAATTCGAATGCAACCCTAAGGGGAGGTGCACAAAAATAAGCCAAAAGAGAAAATAAGAACAATTTTGCTGCTCACAGAAATCTTATCAAAGTTTAAAAGAAGAAGAAAGTTTTCTTTCCTAACTTCAAAAACAAATTAATAGAAATTTCGTGCATTATTCTTCACCATGATAATAAAAACAATAAACATCGACAAACATCAACCAGCAAATGATAAATTAAAAGCCAAACTCGTTCACTCAAGCCATTTACTGCAATTTATATTGAAATAAAAAAAAGGAAATAAAATATGTTTTGCCAGACGATAAATTTAGAATGGTTTCCTATCATGTTGTTTCTTTTTTGACCTCATTTAGTTAAACAATGTTTCCCTCTTCTACACAACTCGTCAGATCGCCAAAATATCTCTAAACTCACAAAAATGGTACGCGTCAGTTTCTTCCTTCTCTACCTTTTTTAAAGAAAGGACTCGATTTCTCATTTGATTGACAGGTGCCATCTTATCACGATTTTATTATATTTCATTTGACTAATTTTAATAAGGCTTGGAGTTTGGATTGCTACAAAAACAAATACATTTTTAAAATTATTAATGGAAAAAGAACGAAGCAAATAAACAAAACAAAAACGTAACCATGGTAACAACATTAAAAGTTGATTTCCGTTGATAAAATAATTCATTTCATTAACCATTTTAGAATCGTTTGGCTTGCTTTACTGAAAATAAGCCTTGAATTCCGGGATTCTAAAAACAATTGTTACAGCTCTCCTGATGATCGTAGAAACTTCGAAAAAACTTCATTTTGTGCAGAAAATTTCAAGCTTTCGAATGACATAAGACTTGAAAATGTGTATGAAATATTTCTTCCTTATTTTATCGAATTTCTGCTAAGAATTTGAATAGAAAAAGAACGAAATGGAATTTTCAAAAAATCGCTTCGAGGTGCAAAACTACATGCTACAAACTAATTTTGTGTCAAGTGACATGAAAATCGACCGAACGGTTTGGGCGCTACGCGCGTAACAGACAGACAGACAGAAGGACAGAAAGAAAGACAAACCTTCAGCTTTATTATTAGTAGAGATTATGAAGGATCAACTTTCGAAACAAAAAATAATTGTACTTAAAAATTGATGATGCTAACCAGTGATTTGTACGAGTGTGACTGTAATTCACACCTGCAACACATGCAAATCATTTTTTAACTCAAAACATTTTTAGTAAATTGATGCTTTTTATGATGATACATGAGAGTTCCTTCCATTCAAATGTTTGAAAATATTTAAAGCTTTAATTTACCTGGGATTTCATTTCCTCTGTAGATTCTAATGTTGCAATTATTCAACTATGCAAGATTGCATAAAAAATTGTTCAAATCTAAAAATGAAAGATTGGATTGAACTGTCATGTCCAAAATCTTTTAAACTAAAATGCTTCATTTAAACAGACGTTCCCTTAGTGATGCATTGCGGCAATTTTATTGATTATTTTTTACTTCTCATTGGTTCAAACCTCTGATAAAGATTTGGCTTATGACCCTGAAATGCATGTTTGATTTTCATATCACTCAATTTTCTTCATTTGAGTTTTATTTTAAAGTAGCAGAAAAGGAATTCATCAGAATTCATTTTAAAAATGTCTTGCGCTTGTGCGACTAGTGTCATGAAAATAGGATACTTTGACAAATAAATGAGCACGTGAGTTTCATTTTCAAGAATAGAAAAATGATTAAAATGTGTAGCATTTAGTTCATAACATAAAAAACATTTTTATTGGTGGGTGTAATTTATTAAAAAAGTGAAAAAAGAGAACTGGGTTAACTGTGCTTCTGGTTTTCGGGAGTATAAATGAAAAACTAAGTAAAACATCTTACCAGTAGATGTTTTACTTGGTAGTAGGTAAACACAAAATTTTATAATTGTTTCCTTTTTGCAATTATACAAAAAGAAGTTACTGTTAGTAATTCATCTAAAATAAACTTTTGAAATTTAGTTTTAAAAACCTATATGAACTATTCATTGAGTGTACAAACTACCGTACTCAAAATTACAATTATCATGAAGAATAAGAATATCAGTAGTTATAGCAAATACCTGTTCTAAAAATTAGTACAACCTTAAAATGTTAAAAAGATTTTTCTCTGTGTATTTTTCCCTACAAAGTGAATTCTAGTGCATGGCTTTGCATCCTTTTTCTTATTTTAGGAGCGAGGACTTACATATTCTTGATATTTAGCCATTGCTGTTTTGAAGTTGCTTCATTATCAGCTGCGTTTAGTGCTGCTTGCATCTCATGCATGTGTGTATCCACTAGCAGAAGCAATTAGTTTTGATGTCATGTTGCTGTCTTAACTATTGCAGGCAGTGAAGCATCCAACACATACGGTGGCAGCGCATCACAGTGTACAGGGAGACAGACTTGTGTGAGGATATATAAACATTTTTTAAATTAACAAATAAATTGTGCTACAAATTTTCCTGGTCAGCAATTTTGAGAAGCAGCAGGCTGCTATGTTTCTTGTGTGCTTGTATGTATGTATGTATGTATAAAAGTGGTTTGCTGTTCTATGCAAACAAGTACTGTGCAATTTCAGCCAATTCCTCAGGATGGTATGCCTTCTTGAAAGAATGTTTGAGACGTTCTTTATGATTTCCGGAAGCCCAAATGTTTGTAAAGAAAAAAAGCCAAAAGCAAACCAAAGAAAGGTGTTGAGTAAGTCTGAACATTGTTACCTCTAATTACTTTTGTTTTATTCTGAAAATTCAGCATTTTTCAGAACTGTAAAGAAACTCTCCCTTGTGTTGAGCTTTCAGGAAATATTTTATGTTGAGCTGTAACTACTTTCCATGTATTTGTTAAAATGAGTATTGTTTTTGTTTCCCAGTAATGTATTCCAAACATTGACTTTAAATTTAATATAATTTGTTTCAATTAAAAAAAACATCTTCCTTTTCTCGTTCATACATGTAGATAATGGTTAAGTTAGATAATGATATAGTTCTATATTTGTATATGTATGCATATGTACATTTTGTGGCTCATTAGTATGAATATTTGAGATTCTGTATGTTTCAAAATTATGAAAGAATTGTTTTTAAATTATCTAATTTTGGACTTTCATACATTTCAGTCTGAAAAAAATGCCATTCAGTTGAAATATCATTATAAGTATTGAAAAATCTTTAAAATTATCCTAAATTATATTGAATTTTTATAGATAAGTTTCAAAAAAATTTTTAGCTTGGAGCTAACTTGTGAAATGAAAATTTTAAATTTATGTATTTAAAATAGGAATACTTATTTAACAACACGGGTTAATATATATGCACAGTGAAACTTTGTTATAATATTGTTCAAGAGACTGGAATGTTTATGAATGAGCCTATAGCAGCAGAGCTATAGCTTTCTACCTATCACGTTAAAGATTATTTTTCCTGAGTCATAGTAAATGCTCATTTTAAAACAAAAACAATGTAATGTGTATTTACTAATTTGTCGTAATGAAAAGAAAAAAAAATTTCAAATATTTCTTGTAAAATAATTAAATTTACTCATGCATTCCTTTTGATAAGAAGCTGCCTGTGAAAAATAGTTACCAATGTGTTAGTACTTCTCTCTTGTTTTCCCGGGATTTCAATCAGATCAAAACTACGGAATACCTTCCTTCTTTATCTTCAGGTGAGTCCCCAAAGTGAGTGTATCCAATTACGAGTACAAATGGGTCAACCAGCAACACTCAGGCCCAGCTAAGCTGGTCCTAGTCAATCATTTGTTACTTTCCAGGTCTCCAAAGGATTGAGTGTTCCTATCAGAATTATAAAAACTAAACAATACTATTCCTCGTAAATCATGTGGGGAACAAGCAAGGCATAGTAACTTGCTCCACATTTCTTGAGAAGAATCAACAGTCTTCCCTGCCGTTGAATCTGTTTTGAGTGTCTTTTTTTTTTTTTTTTCAAATTTTTGTTTGTTTGTTTGAGTGCTTGAAAGGGGGGGGGGGGGTCGTTTACTCCGAGTTTCTGTGGACAGTATGCATTTACCCATCCACAGCCGAAGAAGGTTGGTCATTTTTCAACCTTGCCGCATCAACTAGGGCGCAGATAGTTTCTTTGCACTATTGGCATAGGTCTTGGGTTAATCCCTACCCCATGGTTGTGTCTTGGATCGTATCTTTGGCATGACAAAAAGAAAATTAAATTAAGCCAAGTAAACAGTAAAATAACAAGTGAGGTAAAACATTTTTGCTGTTAAATTTAGATTTTGATACTTTTCAGGGGCGAGGACAAAGGGTACATAAATATATATCATATCAAAAAGTAACGAAATAGCACATCCACATGTATGTAAATATCCATTTATTACCTCCTGGCTCTCCTAAGTAGAAGCTGCCTGATTGTAAGCAAGTTCCTTCAACATTGAAATCTGCATTTAATTGGAAGACCTTAAAATCGTGGTGTTATAAATAGAATTATTATAGCGAAGTTCAACTGTATATTTTTATCAACGTAAATAAGTATTTCAATGTATAAAAGAATGTATTGTATCTTCATTCCATTATTCTTATTAAAAGAGCCACTTAATGTATATGTGTTTATTTATCATTTCCATGTTTTTCCCCTCGCTAATTTTAACAATTTATGCTAATCATTATCATATCATGCTTAAATCAATCTAGTTTTCAAATCTAGTCTATTCTACAAATTAGTTGAAGTACTTTGATTTAAATAATCTTATAAAATTAGAAAGTTTGCTTTGCCATAAAAACTCATTTGGCTTTCAGTTATTGTCCTTATTTAAGAATATTGTGCATTGATTACTTTGCAATATATGTTTGCATGCTTTGATTTTAATCTATTTATTTTTAATGTCATATAGTTTTGAACTTGGCAACAAGAATTTATGTGTTTCAGAAATATATTATTTTTGCTTACTTTTACAAATTGGAAAGAAATGTATATTTCAAATAGTACTTTCTACATTATTATTATTATATAAATATATTTTTGAAAATGCTACTTAATTTCTTTTTTCATTCCTTTAATGCATAGTTATGTATGCATTACATTTAGATTTGTTACTTAATAGGATGAAATGAATAATTAAAAATAATAATAATGAACTAGTTTTAAATTCTTCATTAAAATCTTATTGTTACCATATTTTCCCGAAATTACTTTAAAAATGAATAAATAAAATCAAGTTAAGTATAATTTACTATTATTTATAAGCATGTTACATATGAAGTTTTGATTGAACTGAATAATCAATTCAAATGAAGTGCAAACTGTTATTACGCAAAATAAAACTAAATTTACATTAGAATAATTTAGCTTTATTTTGCATTATTTAATTGAAATATCTTAAAACATGTCATGTCATACTTCTTTTAGTTACAATTATGCAACCCAAGTTGTGGGACACATTTGGAATGAAGTTACTGGATTTTCTGACTAATATGAAATATTGTCCAACAAAAATCAATTTGCAACATTTAATGAGAGACCTACAAAAATGTATATTTTATTTTCAGAACTTCAAGCATCAAAGTGCAATAAGATTACATTGCAAAAAACATAGTAGTTACTAATGAAAAACAATTATTTGAATAAAGTTCTGGCGTTATAATTGGCTTTTTGATGTACTTCTTTAGTTGTAAAAATAATTGGTACTAAAATATATTCATTTACCTTGCATAGGATAATTCTTTTCTGTATAAAATGCTTCAGTTATTGAGAATTCTAACACATATCATGTAACTCAAATATTTTTGTCATTTGAGAATTCCTGTTCATTACCTCTTATTTTCAAATCACCCAAAAATGATATTTAATATTGATCTGCACTTGTATTTTCACCTTTCTTTTTTTGCATTTTAAAAGCTTCTGATTTAAATTCAGTTGGTTAGTCAGCATAGTTTCCTCATGCAAAATAAGGTTAAATTGCAACTGAACAAAATTATTTATATGATTAGATAAGGTATGTTTACTATACCTGTATGATTTACTTTTGTTTCAAACTTTTGTTAATATTAGCAACATAGTTTACTTAATGAAAGGAATTTAAGCGTCAATATTATAAATGAAGTACTGTTATATTATGTAAATACTTTTGTATTGAATGGAAGGAGGAGAGAGAAATTTTGAAAAGAAAAGCATTAATATGATTTGAAAAGATTTTTCGTGACACATCCTCACTATGAAAAAGATATAATAGTTTTATTGTGTTTTGTAATAATAAAACTATTGGTTGAGCTCTCAAGTTGCTGTTAATTATATCAATTAAAAATCTATATTATAGACAAATACATATTTTTCATAATAATTACTTTAATATGCTACAATTGATATCATGCAGTAACATAAATTTAATACAATGATACAGGTCCAGTCACAATTATTACATGTTTTACTGATTTTGCCAACTAAATATTTAATTATCACCGTTTTAGTGTCATAGTGATTATATTTTTTTACTGTACACTTTATGCTAAAGAATTTTTTGCTATATAAACTAAAGAAGTCAACAGACTTGGTGGCAAAAATCTGTGCTACGGATTGTGTATGCAATATTAAAATTAAGATTTCTTTTTAATATTACTTCAAAAAAAATTCTTACTGTCCAAAACTTGTTAATTGTAAAAATTTTAAGTAAATATTTCTTCTTTTTGATAGGAAAGATTCATTGCATTGCTATATAATACAAATCGGTAAAAAAGGAAAGGGCTAACTTCTAATTACAAAATTAATGGACCAAACTGTATGCAGTTATCTAAATTTTAACATTTGCATTTAGTTCTTGTTTTTTCTTTGCTTTGTTATTAATGGCTTATTGTCATGTTATAAGTTTAATTCTCATTAGTCCAGAATACTTTTTCATTTTTTAAAGGAATGAAAAAAATCCTAGATCTTTAAATTTTCAGTCTTCCTACCTTTTTGTGCCATCGAAACTGACTTTGGTGATCTAAGTTTTATATAACTTGTCAGAGGTTCTAGATGTTAGCTTTTTTTTAATAATGAGTACATTTTCAGGAACTTTTCAATTGTGTCCCATAAAATACATTCATTGAAGGAACTGAATGTTGTGTCATTAATCTTTAACTGCCAAAATGCATTGAATTACATAAAATAAGCTGCATGAATTTGATAAGTAATGCTGCATTCTTTTTGTGCATTACGATGTTTCAGAATCAGTTATTTGCAAAATCTTTATTGCAATACATTTCATGCAATTGCGAAATTAAACATATTAGCATTGAATGCAGAAATGGCATTTTGTATATTTCAAGTAGAAGTTTCTCCATTGAAGTATTATTCATCCAAAATTTTTTTCGCAAAACCTATGTATGAGTGTTTCATTTTCATTCTACTTAGTTGTTTTGTCCTATTTATTCTCTTTTTTGTAAGCATTTAGAACTTCCAAATAACATTGATATGCAACTTCAAATTGCTATTTAGTTTCAACAGAAACGCTCTATAATTACCAACATAGGCATGCTAAAAACAAGAAAAAAAAAAAGTTTTTTTTGAGAATGTTTAACTGTTCCCCTTATTTATACAAAATGCAGCTTTTTTTTTTTTTTTTTTTGAAAATTATGCATAATAATAACTTTTTGATTTCATATGTGGCTTACAATTTTGCTTGATAAACTTGTTTCCATTATCAAACAGAAATATCATCTGATTTGCAAAAAGCATTCTGATAAATTATTTTTGAACTCGTTGGTTGGATTTTAATGATTTCATACACATATGCAGAACAAATCGTTTTTTCAGTGGTTTCGTTCCTCTATTATTTATTTATTTTTCTCTAAAACTGTACACCCCAAATTAAAATTTTTAGATTCTCAACTTACTGAGTGATAAAATACGAACAGGCCACATACCTATATATGAAAAGAGAGATTGGATTTCTTTTTTAAATCTAAGCTTAATTAATTACTTCTTCAGATAATTGAAAATTATCAATATTACCCGATGACTTGGATAAACAGCAAAGGAAGTCTATTTTAAATGATAACAGAGGGTTGATATGCATGACAGTGACCGCCTGTGGTCCCCCATTGGAACACCCCTTCTCTTAGTATAAATAATTTAATTAAATAAATTATAATGTAGCATATTGCATTTGCGATTAAGTATATCAAATTTTCAGACCAAAGTGATATAGGTAATGCACAAATGATTTGTCTTTTTTTTTTTTTTTTTTTGCAGTAGACATTTGCTTCAAGTAGTTTTTTTTGGGGGGGGGGATAAGAAAGAAAGCGTTAAAGGGGGACGAAGTTTGCAAGGTCTGAAACGAAGCAGAAGTAATGCTTTGAACACTGAGAGTTGCACTGTGTGCCTAATAAAGTATGTTCTATGAAACTTTCCATGTTTCATATTGATTCAATCAAAGTATTTACTTGCAACCTTTAGTGTTAAAAGTTAGCATACACTGCCTATCATGCCTGTTTTTTTTCCACCCCTGTGTGTGTCTTTGGTGTGGTCAGCACTCATCATACATAATGTTCAATGTTGTAGAAACACTAATTATTTATATGACTGCAACGCTGAGCTCAAATAACAAGAATGATTAAAGTTTGTAAGATGTTTTTTGATATTCATTTGTGTATTGCCTACATCTGTTTTGTTTTATGTTTGATTCTTTCACTAAGAGAAATTTATTTACACCAAGAAAACTTCAAAGGCATTAAATGCAGGAATTCTGTTGATGTAATTATAATGTTAGCCTTAAAATATGGAGTTTTTGTTTTGATTCAGCTACACCTTGTTAACCCGAAATTGCTTTAAATGAAATATTTGTTTGGTCCCGTGAATTTATAATCAGTGAGTATATTTGATAAGATGAAATCCAGTTAACATGAAATAATTATCATGATCTTGTTAATTTTGCATTAACAAGATTTGACTGTATTGATGTTAGTGAAAATGAGATTTGCAGTTTGTTTGTAAGTGTATTTAGTCATATCATAAATTATAATGTTATCAAAGCTTATCATAAATTTTACTTAATATATTCTTCATGTTTTATGTATGTCCTTGGTTTAAATGTTGAGTAAAAATTATATTGTTTACACTTTGTATTTAAAATTTAAATGTTTATTTTTATATTTTGCACTCCCAATGCAGCTTCATAAGCATTTTAAAAACCTGTTGAATGTTAATCCTAGTGTTGAAATGCATTTTAGAGAAATAATCTTATTTTATTTTGTGCATTAATATAAAATTTAGTTATTTATATGTTTTACTTTTGTTATTAATTACATAAATGGAAATTTTATATTCCTAAAAAAATTGTCTTTTTTCTTTGTATTTTATTTGTATTGTTTCCAAAAAGACATTTCTTCCCCTTAAATTCATTATTGTCAAAGCTCAAATGAAATTATGGCTTTTATCAAAGTCATTAAACAAATTAAAATTGTACTTATATTAAGTATGAGGCGAAGTTTATCATACTTATATTATCATCTGTCTGTATGACTGATAATACATTTTGCAGTATGAAATTCGAACTAACCTCAACTCTTCCACTTAATTAGTTAAAACTTTTTCTTAACTTCATTTTCATTATTTATTAGCATTTATTTTTGTATGCACTATCTGCTATCAAGAATAATAAAATACATTTGAATCTTAATCATACTCTTATATACTTTTGTTAAAAACTCTTTATAATCTAACATTTATTTGAAAATGAAAGGGGTATTGTAATGAAGGGGATGCTTTCTAAACCACAAAAAGTCACTTTTTGCCATTAATATTTTTTTCTCCCACCGTTGAAGGCTCTGTGTTGATTAGTTAAGGCAACTATATTATTTTTAATGGCCCTCTATGGGCTCTTAATTTTTCAGGCATTGTTTTTAAAAGTTTACCATGATGTAAATTGTTCATACTGTAATATAACCTGTACAATAGACTTGCAGATGTGGAATTAGACACTGAAATTAAAACTGTACATTTTCAGTTTAAAGTGTAAGATCTCCGAGTTAAAACATATTGCCCACTGCCATTGCCCTACTCGGATAATGTAAAAAATATATATATACACATATTATATGTATATATATATTACTGCTGCTTCTCCATTGTGAAATTCCCTGTGAAACATGCACAAACTACATTTGAAGCATATCATTACTATTTGTTGCCTTTTACCTCTCAATGAGAAATTCCATTTTACTTTGATGCAATTTGTTGTTGATTGTTCCTTTTGCTTCTAATGTTCAGCCAATCATATGACTCATTACTTTTAAGTACATTAAAATGACTTTATTATTTTTTTTTTATTTATTTAACTTGTTTTAACACCTGCTGAGTTTTAGAACAAAGCTCATACATTTTCAATTTAATTAATGCCAGCAGCCATTTTAATCTTATTTTTGTATTATTTAAGTTTGTGGTTTATTGATTTTTCTTTTGCTGTGTGCATGAGCAACTGTCCACTAGCTGCAATTTGCTATACTGTCTTCAGATGATGCTTAGTTTGGTGTTTTGGGGAAAGTTGTCTACCTATAAGAACTCTAAGGTGCAAGTCCTGCATTTATTTGTACTGAAAAGAAGAGAACCTGGGAAAAGTACCTGCCATCTCTGATGGTTGAAGCCTTGTGCCACAACAACTGCCCCCTCTTAATTTCTCTAAGCACCTACTGCAGTATCCAGAATAGAACTTCGGGCCATCTGATTCTCAGCCAGAGATATCACTGATGTGTTACGAGCCTGGCACATAATTTAAGACTTGACCATTCGATGTTGTAGAAAATTTTACTACTACGCAAACAGACTTCCATCTGTCTGCAATAATCATTAAGCAATTGCAATAATCAGTAAGTTGGGAAGACATAGCTCTTAGTTAAAAAGTATAGACTATTGGTTAATAAATGATTTAACAAACGTTTAATATACTTTTGCTTCTTGAAAAAAAAGCACTTTTTCTTAATTCAAAAAATAAATAAATAAATAACTTTCATTTTCTCAGCCAGAGAAAATGTCTAATTTTTATAGTTTTCTTTCTCTCTCCCTTTTTCTAGTTTTCTTCCATTTTTTCCATCTAATCACCATCCCAGCAAAGATCAAATTTTAGCTTGGAATGAAGTATTTTTCGGTTGTTGTGGGATCACATTTGTAAAATTTACATTTAACTTATACAGTTATTTGATCTTTTTTAAAGAAATAGGGTAGTTTTCGATTTTTCAATTTTATTTTTATATGATAGAGTAACATGTGTGAACATCATCGGTGAAAAAAGTTTTGCGATACGATAAGTAGTTTTTTTTTAAAATAATTTTTAAAGTTCAAGAAAATGTGACGTCACAGGGCAGCGGAAGGAACGTCATCGGTACTTCCGCCGCGCTTCAGCCGACAAGGAGAAGCGAGGGAAACGCACTTGGCTACTTTGAAGACGCACTTGACGACTTTCAACTCCCCGTGATTCTGGAAGATTAAATCGCTCGTCCTCTCGAAAATAGGCAAAAACCATCATTGATGTCACTTGAGGGAGATTGTTGGACTGTCCTTTGACGTATCCTGTCTCCATCATGCATCAAAAGGATTATTAAATATCTAAAAATTAAAAATAACTACGCGCTCAAAATGTCCGTAGCGATAACACGAGTCCGTCGCGGACGGCTGGGGCATAATGCCCTGTGACGTAACTCGTGACGTATCAGAAAAGCGCTCTTTTGCACGTCGGATTTTTAAAAATTCATTAAAAATCAATCGTGTTTTAAAATACGGCAGTGGTGAATTTTGGAGTTTTGAGGGTCAAGTAACATTATTTAATGATCAAAATGGGGAATTTTAATAGGTCACAACTACCCTATTGTAGCAAAACTATCGAAAAACATTTCCTTCAGAAATATTATGCAACTGAAGTGTTAAGTTTTAAAGTTAGCATTCCTCTTTTCCCCTAATTCTACCTCTTAAAAATATAGTAATTAAGACTTAGTAGAAGCATTAAAAGAAGTGAGATAGTTTTTAAGTTTCATATTAACTGCTCTCTGTATTTCAACTTTGGAAGGACCTATTTAGCGAAAATTTCATTTCAGATTAACTATGAATTCATCTTGCCCTCATTAAGTTTTTTCATTTTTTGCTGTTTTGTAATCAAACATGAGCTAATGTATTATAAAATCCTATAGAGAGCAAAACTATTTATTATGAAAAAATGTAGTCAAAAAAGGGCCACTATTTTGAGCAATATTTCTCAAAAATGAGCTTCTCAAATTCCTAAAATTAATATTCTAATTTTTTTTTAATTATTTTTTTCTTTTCTTTTATGTAAAATATCTTCAACAACACTGACGATTCTTACTGACAGTCTTATTACTGACACCTGAACATTTACATCTTCAGGTGTCAGCAATAATGGTTTGTACTCACTGGTGTAGTTCTGTTTTTAAAGACAACAATTAGAAACTTGATATTTAAGAACTTTAGCTATGTTTTTTGTACATATAATTATTGGCATACATGATTTTTATAATGTAAATTTAGTTTCTCTCTCGAAACCAGAAAACATTTTCATTTACTCATCTTTTAACAATTACTGAATTTTCACAGTATTACTTGGTAGATGTTTGAAGAAATTTTGTCACCTTTGTATTATTTTCGAAGTATTATGGAGTCTCTGACTGGCTAACATTGGAATCAAATCTGTCTATTAGCAATGCATGAAAGTCATTCCTTTCATTGTGTGACGAAGCTGTCAGGAAGCGAGTGTCATCCCACACTGTGCTTGTCTGTGTATTGAGTGTGTGATAGATACGCCTTCTTTCCTAACTGACCAAGTGCTTCATCTTCACATCAGTCATCTTTGTTGTACAAATTGAGAAACGAGCCTGTCTTCTTATAACGACAGTGTATTATAGAGAGCAATAGCTAAAGAAATACAGAAATTCATTATAAAATGTGTTGACTGTTCTTGCCTTCTGTTGTGTGCTTTATTGGGCCCATTTTATCTCTTTGTGTTGAACTTAAAATGTCTTTTTAGTAAGACATCATTTTTTTAAAGTTTTATTCATTTAATTTTTGAGCTATAGCAAATTGATATGTTTTCTTTTGTACCTCAGACGTCGTATAGTCCCTTTTTCAGATTGGCCTCAAAGTCTACGACTAGATGTCCCACTGTGCCAAATTCCGGTACATCCACTGGTCCCTACTCCCTTACAACCATTTAAGATTTGGTGGCTATGGAGCCCACCGCATACACCTATAGTAATTTGTCATTACCATTGGCGTCGGCTGAAATTTATTGGGCTTTTCCATTTCTAACACTGCCATTTTTAAATAATTTCAAAAAGCACCTAAAATATAATATACCGTATTTTCCTGTATATAATCCGCGGATTATGTGTTAAAAAAGTTCAAAATTTCGAGGTGCGTATTATACGCTGCTGCGGATAATCTGATAAAAAAAATTTCGGCTGAAAAGTTTTAATTGAAGTTTTGAAAGTACGTTTTGTTTTATCAAATAATAAACAGATGGCGCTGAAAGCATTCCGTCTCTGTGAAAAGCTAGCTCAACGCTCAATCCTCCTGGTCAGCACCCTGCTCCTTGCATGTCATCCCCTCCCCCTGCTCTTAGCGCCGAGCTAAGCAGGCGACTCTCATCGCGTTATCGTCCAATTACAGAGAGGCGCAAATAATACGTCACTCTCTCCGCTGAAAATGACGAAATAAGCCGAGAAGCGAAAGAAAAAGTTCTTAGCGCGGTGTCCGAATTTCGGGTGTAATTAAACCCTCCGCTTCAGAAATCAGATTAGTTTGTGACATTCACGCATTTTTAAGCTTGTTTCTTTAACCATAATCTCCTTTAAGTTGTAAAAATAATTTCACTTTTAGGAGCGTCGCTTCGTAGCGCGGAGAAATACATTCATTTGAATCGAAAGCGTCAGCCCACAAACAGGTTTCTCATCCGTTCTCCGTGACGTCATGGTCAAAGAACTTAGAATCATTTTAGTATTCTATTATAGATCGCTTTAAAATCTTAAAAGTTTAATCCTTTCGTATTGCAAATAAGAAAAAAAGCTGTAACTATGTTTAGACATGGCGAATCTAATTACGAACGCCAAGAAGACAGCCAGCTGCGTTTTAGCCCAGATAACACAAAGACATCCACTGGACATCCAGAAGCCGTCATTCATAGGATTCTCTGACTTCCGCAGGAGATCCCAAATTTACCGAAAAACGTCTTGTAGACGTCCGCAGGTGATCCAAAATCCACTTTTTTTTACGTCCACAGGACGTCTTAAACGCACATTTTCAGGACAACTGCAGGACTATCACGGGACACTCTAAATCTTACGCACGACCTGCGGGCATCCTTAAGACCACTGCTGGACTGTCATAGGATGCTCTGACGTCATTCGCAGATCCGTCTCCTTCCTTTGCCCATCCCTTTTTATCCTAAGCAGGTCGTCTGGACTCTACTTTTCAATAGTTTTTTATCCTCTGGCACAGGAAAAAAAAACAACAAGCTTTTTTACTTTATTCTGTAAACTATTAACATTAAATATGTCGAAACCTAAAATGCATTTCAAGCTAAACTGCTTTTTCTTAAAGATCGCACTAAAAGTTTCTTTTGAAAAGAATTTTCTATTCAACAAATATCCTACTGCTGCATTGGTTTAATGTTTATCCTTCAAAAACAATTTTAAATACAAACATGTGTAATAGTTAGACTTACCTTGGCAAATTTATAGCATAAAAGCTTCACGAAGCAGAGACAGAGAACATGCAGCACGTTTCAAAATGGTGGTGTAAATATTCGCAATTCCCGGGCGACAGCATGGGTGCTATGCTAGCGCGCATGTGCGGAAAACCGGCTTTTAGTAGTTCGTCTTGTATGGGATACCAGTTGGATGTCCATCTACACTCAGATGTGGGATCTTCAAATTTCGAGAGAACTCGACCCACGTAGGCAATCCAAAGGACGCCTTTTGTGATCCTTCGAAGGACATGTCCTATAAAGGATTTGTGGGATCCTTATAGGACATCCTGCGGACGTATGTGGTTATCTGGGAGGTTCCCTTGCTGTCGCAAGCCGCCAGGAGCGAACCAAACGTCGTCTACTGCGGAACCCATCGATGACGTATGTGACACACCTCCGATAAGAAATACGTCTCGACTGATAAAAAATGCGCTTTAATCAAGCGAAACATTATTTAAAAAAAAAAAAAAGGTGCGGACTATACGGCGCTGCGGATTATACGACGCTTTTTTGGGGGGCGGGGGAAAGAGCGCTGCGGATTATATACAGGAAAATACGGTACTAGCTGCGTGGCCCGGAATTGCATGGGCTACCTTAGAAATGAAAGCGATGTCAAGTGACGCATCCGCTTTCGGTACAGCAAAAAACTCACCGATGTGGCGGTTCGCTACGGACAGCCCCCTCTGCGCACAGTTGCCAAAACAAAAATATAGCGTAATGTTATTTTGTCTAAAGACTTCCTGATTAAATGGATTTTAGTTACACTTTTGATGCAGTTTAACAATTTATTGTTCAATGGAAGGATTATTTTAGTTTTAAAGACTTTTTTCCTTCTTTTGTGAACGTGTGTGATGACCTTATTTATTTTTAGCGAAATTGCTCACTGATTGGTCGGTGTTTTCCCGCTCCTGTAGTGAGTTCATGCGCACTGGCCCATTTGGTATAAATACCATGGTCCACATGAATCGCGCTCTGTTCTCTTACAGCTTTCATGTTGTTTGCTGAGCTTCTTGCACTGAGCAAGGGGCTCCATTGTAGCCCTGAAATGGCTATTTGCTATACTTTCTACCTTATTTGTGCTTTATTTACGTTGATTGTTAACTGTAGATGTTACACTTTAATGTAAAATTTTTCACCAAATCTAAATTTAATAGCATAGAGAACCGATTATGCCATGTAGCTCAGCCATAACCATTCTTCCATGATTTTAATGTGAACATTAAGAGGCAAGAAATGTAATGTCTTTCGAGCCGTCTCTTTGAAATGATTACAATCTAATAGTGACCCTCAAATAAGCAAGATTTTACTGGCGGTTTGGCTAAGTTCACTTTACGTTGAAATGTCAAAGTCAATATTTCCACGTTTGAACGAAATTGCAACTGCGGTTAAAATTTGATTTTCTCAAACTTTAAGCGGGTATAAGTCTTTTCCACATGATTTGTCAACATCCCCTTCATGGCACCGTAGGTAGAAAATGTTCTATTATAGGATTTTTCGTAAGCTTTCGAATGAGACCAAGATGAAAATAATTATGTCTCTAGATAGAGCCATTTTTGGGTCAAAAATTTAGATTTCGAATAAGAAAAGAACAATTCATAGAATTTTTTCCGACCTGGTCTAACAACCTTCCCTGAGCTAACCTGCACCTGCTGTGAAAATTGAAACGAAATCGGTCGGGTAGTTTCTGAGTAGAGATGGAACGAAGCGGCATTTGGCCGAAGCGCCGAATACCGAAGCTTCGGCCAACCAATGGCCGAAGCTTCGGCTGGCGCACATATTGAAGTTTTTGGATTGAATGCATAATAAATGCGTAGAGTTTTATACTTTTCTCCATATGTTTTAATATTCTTAATTCCTAGGGTTACATAATATTTTCAGCTAACTGTGGCATTCTTAAATTGATTTCATTAATTAAAGTTTATTTTTATTTTGGTTGTTTTTATTTTAATGTTCTTAGTATTACACAACATAATCAGCTTACTGAGTCATTCTTAAATTAATTTCACTAATTAAAAGTTTTCTTGTTTTGTTTTGCTTTGTACTGCTAGTACAAGAAAAGACGACAGTATATTATTTTTGTATTGCAAATTAGTAGTAGGAAGCTCTACTTGGAACATGAAAAGCTCAGTCTGCAGTTCAGTTGATGTTTTATAATAAAACAACTGATATGATCATGTATTATACCATAGAACTACCCAATCTACTACTATTTACGTTGTGTTATATACACTGAAGTGACAAAAGTCATGGGATAGCAATATGCAAATTTTCAGATGGCAGTAGCATCGCATAGAACAGGTATAAATGCGAAGTGCTTTTACAGAGCTTTCATTTCTGTTCAAGTTATTCATGTGAAGAGGTTTTAACGTGATGATGACCGCACGACGTGAATTAACAGACTTTGAACGCGGAATGTTAGTTGGAGCTAGACGCATGGGTCATGCCATTTCGGAAATCGTTAGAGAATTCAACATTCCCAGATCCACTGTGTCAAGAGTGTGCCGAGAGTATGAAATTTCAGGCATAACATCCCACCATGGACAGCGCAGTGGTCGACCGCCTGCACTTAAAGATCGAGACCGGCGACGTCTGCAAAGAGTCGTAAATTCTAACAGACAAGCAACACTGCGTCAAATCACCGTAGAAATCAATGTGGGACGTACAATGGACGTGTCTGCTAGAACTGTGCGGAGAAATTTGGATTTCTTGGGCTATTCCAGCAGAAGACCGACTCGAGTGCCTTTACTGACAGAACGACATCGCTTGCAGCGACTCTCGTGGGCACGTGAGCATATCGGTTGGTCCCTAGATGAATGGAAAACCGTGGCCTGGTCCGATGAGTCACGATTTCAGCTGGTAAGAGCCGATGGTAGGGTTCGAGTGTGGCGCAGACCCCACGAAGCCATGGACCCAAACTGTCAGCAAGGCACTGTTCAAGCTGGTGGTGGCTCCGTAATGGTGTGGGCTGTTTTTTCATGGCATGGACTTGGTCCTCTAGTGCGACTGGACCGAACATTGACTGGAAATGCTTATGTGCAGCTACTTGGAGATCACTTGCAGCCATTCATGGACTTCATGTACCCAAACAACGATGGGATTTTTATGGATGACAATGCGCCATGTCACCGGGCCACAACTGTTCGCAATTGGTTTGAAGAAAATTCTGGACAATTCCAACGAATGATTTGGCCACCTAGATCGCCCGACATGAATCCCATTGAGCATTTATGGGACACCATCGAGAGGTCTGTTCGTGCCCAAAATCCTGCCCCATCAACGCTTTCACAATTATGGACGTCTATCGAGACAGCATGGCTCAATATTCCTGCAGAAGACTTCCAACGACTTGTTGAGTCCATGCCACGTCGAGTTGTTGCACTTCGCCGGGCAAAAGGAGGGCCGACACGATATTAAGAGGTATCCCATGACTTTTGTCACTTCAGTGTATTATAAATATCTTAATATTCTTAATGCAAAATGGTTCTTCTTTATGGCATTGCTTTGAAGAAATCACAAGTAATAGAACTTTCGTTGCCTAAAGAAAAAGAACTAAAACTGAACATGCCACTCTTAAATAGGAATAATTGCCCACTGAATTGGTGGAAGGAAAATAAGACAATTTTTCCAGGATTCTCAGAATTGGCCAAACGCTACTTATCTGCTCCAGGTAGCAGTGCATACAGTGAAAGATTATTTTCCGAAGCTGGTAATGTGTACAAGAAGAAAAGAAGCAGGATTCTGCCTAAAAATGCGGAGACATTGGTTCTTTTATATCATAATTCTAAGTTGTGTGACAAATGAGCAGGTATTATTCTATTAATTCAAGTATAAATGACGAATCTTTTTTAAAGTTAATCAACTAATCAGAATTTATTCTTCTTTAATTATAAATACTTAAAATGCGGATCTTGGGTGAATGTGTGCTACTAATGGACTGGACCCTTTCCTCATATTTTGATTTATATAAAAATAAACAAATAAGATGTAGCTTTAAGTTATGCATTAACAATTACTTACTTGTTTTACTATATCCTGATTTTCTTGTTTAGAATCTTGATCAATGAAATACATAATAAGTTAATACATGTTGATAGATTAATGCATCTCTTTAAAAAACTGAAATTGTGTACCTATAAATTTCAAAAAATGTCAAATTTTAAAAGAAAGTAATTCAGGATGCATAATAGTTGCACATCTGCCCTTGTACACATAAGAACCATTACCATTGTTCAAAGTTTCAAAGTTAGAAATAATTGAAAAATACTCAATGCAGTATATTTATATAGCTTTTATTTTAAAACTAAAGTTTTTTTGAACAAATATAACGAAATGTAATATTTAAAAGAACATAGTGTTAATAAATATTTTATTAATTATTGAATGCATTCTGGCTTCAAATGTTAGATACGCACATATTTTTAATTGAATATAAATTTCTATTATGCTTTGTCATGAGGAACAATGAGTTAAAAAGACTATCTTATATGATAATAATTGTAACAGAAAATTTGCTGCATAAATTTCGGGCCGAAGCGGCCGAATCACAACTCATGCTTCGGCCCGGCCGAAGCTTCGTTCCATCTCTATTTCTGAGTGTACCCAGACGCCCGGACACACATATTTTGGAGTTTGTGTTTATATATATGAAGATACTTTTTTAAATGGACTAACATTTACATTCACTGCATAACTAGCCACCAGACTAGAGCGTCTAGATTGGACACCTTTGAGAAATATATAGATGCTAAAAGTTACAAATCCCGAAAACACAAGTTAAGGTTGATTTTAGCGACATCAGAAAAAGGACGAATGTGGGAGATTTGTGTGAATTTCCCCCTGATGTTTTTTTTTTTTTTTTTTTTTTTTTTAATTACACTTACAAACTCAGTTTTGGACAATGTTTAGTAGTTTCAGAAAAAGAGGATCGGGATAAGGACCCTAAAATCATTGTTTTTAAATGACTTCAAAAACTAGCTGTTTTCAGCGATTTTTGGTTAACTCTAGTGCGAAAGAAAATGTTCGGGTTTCTTCAAGAATATTTTTCAAAATTGATGTTAATTTAAGCTTTTCTTTGGTGACACTGAAGAACATATGTTTTAATTGTAGACGGAGCTAATATGATCAAGTTTTCATAGTTATCTTATTTCTATTTTATTTTATTTATTTTTTGCAATTTAAAGTTAATGGAGAAAGATGCTTCAGTGCCAGATCTTTTCAATTTTTTTCGAGGACGGGCAACGACTTAAAACTGCCACCCATATTCATCTTAATTTTTTAATCAGTTTTTAAAGGCAAAAAAAAGATACTTTATAAAACGTAAGATTAGTTTAACTCTTAGAAAATTTGTATGTTCAATTTATTGCTTCGAAGTGGATATAGTAGATGATGAATACTAGTAGTTTCTGACGCTAATAGTTACAAGTCTTAAAAATGCAATTTCACGGTGTCTTAGATCTATGGTTACGTAGGAGAAGCGACAGAGGTTGGAGCTTTGGTAAAATACTGCTGAAATTTTTCCAAGTGGAAGTTTTAAAACGTGCTTTCGTAATGTAAAAGAGGAAGGAGCTCTGCTTGGGTGCAATTTTCGATAAAGATGGGAAGAAGAATTTTGAAATTAAAGTCCTAGAAATAAAATTTTAGACTATCTTTGATACTATAGATCAGGGGTGGCCAACCTTTATAGGGAGAGTGCCACTATCTGGAGAGAAAAAGCTCAGCGTGCCACATTGTATTTTTCCAACAAACTGAAAATTTTTAAAAAGTTAAAAATAGATTTTTGGTTGGCTAACTGTGTAGTTCTTACTCAAATGAAACATTTTTTCTCGTAAATCTGAGCAATTTAAATATAACTGATAATAAAGATAAAACAAGTCCGAACTTAAGAGTTATCGTTAATAAACACGTTTATAAGTTCTGTCAGTTGGCTTATGCTTAAAAAAGAAATAAATAATATCAAACATTCCATTCTAAAAATTAAACAGTCTGTACTTAATGTGGTTTTTGAGTATCTTTTTTACCAAGTCTTCAATTTTAGGATTGGTTCTTGAGAATCCCAAGAAGTTTAAGTGTTTTAAGTGCTATCAATTAATAGTCAACGGTATTTAGATTTTTTTGCATTCATAACAAAGCATGTTTGTTTAGAAGCGTATTTTGAACCAAATCTAAAACAGCATCAGACGGCTAAAGTGTGTAAACGTGAAAAAAATTTTGTTGGTACAAATTTCCAAATTTCTATATAACGTGGATGACTTTCTGTTAAAGTAAGATCTTATCACGGGACGAGGGCGCGTCCCGCCCCGCCAAGAAAACCAAATACAAGCCGCCAAGAAATTTCCGTCGCCAATAAAAATGTAAAAGAGCGACAAGGACTGTTTACGCGAGTAACCAAACCGGGGTTTTCACCCCTCTGTATCTCAGCCCCATAAAGATCTTTAGAGTTCATTTTTGGTATACTCAATCTCCAGCGGCCCCTGACGGCACATACTAAAGCAAAACATCCAGGACCCTCAGGGGGAGGGGTGATATATGTTATAAAACCGCTATTTTTCGCACTTTTTAAAAATTGTTTGACAGGGGTCCAGACTAAACGGTAACTCGGATTGAGCTCTGCTTTTGCACCCACATTTATTTTGTCCCAAAGCTCGGCATAGGGGTTTTTTTAACCCCCCACCCCCTCCCCCCTCGTTTTATTTTCCGTATCTTTTCTCCCCGGGGGTCTTTAGTGTTGATTTTTGGTATGAATATTCTCGATGAGACATTGAGGACATTTTCCCAAAATTTACCCCCCGGGGTCATCGCACCCCGGAGTTATTAATGCTTAAAATTGGTCCGATTTCTATCTACTAGCTCTGTTCAACATCTGAGCATTTATGTTTTCATTGTTGGGCCACGAGGAAAGAAAACTCAATGATTTATAATTTCATCTGTTGCCAGTTTCTATTTGTTAACAAATAAAATATTTGTAATTGATTTTATTGCATAAGGCTTTTAAAAGGGATCTTCAATTTAGTTCATTTTAATATGAGATCGGCAGTAAGGGTTGGGTTTTTTTTTTTTTTTAACTTTTAATTTAATCGTAGTATTGTTAGCAACTAGCTTTGTTTTGCGTCGGTTCGGGTGGTACATTGTGATTGATTTCAAATTTATCCTAGACTGAAGAAGATCCTTGAACTTTTGCACCAAATGCATGCCGCCAAGAAAACCACAGATGTCGGACCGCCAAGAAAAATGTTGAAGGGAAAAAAAACATGCAAAGTAAATTTTGAAGAGAAAAAAAAACAGGCAAAGAAATAATATTAATGCAAAAACATGTGATATCTCCCCAAAAACAACAGTGTTGTAAAAAAATCCCCCGCCAAGAAAACCTTAAATACTCAGCCTTAAAAAGTTATGATATCGAGTTTTCCCGCCAAGTTTGTGCCAAACTACAACTAACCTGTATGTATAGTTCTTTTAAATTGTTTTCAGTCCTGCCAGGCGGGAAGTTTTTACTCATTAAGCAACCACCTCACAAGACAAAGCTTCCCGCCTGGCAAAACTGAAAACAATTTAAAAGAACTATACATACAGGTTAGTTGTAGTTTGGCACAAACTTGGCGGGAAAACTCGATATCATAACTTTTTAAGGCTGAGTATTTAAGGTTTTCTTGGCGGGGGATTTTTTTACAACACTGTTGTTTTTGGGGAGATATTTGATTACCAAAGCAAAAAGTCAGTAATTCTGATTTGGATTTCAGAAGGGTAACAAGTAGTGTCTTGCAGAGAAATTGATATAGAATTTGAAAAGATCAGCATTTTTTTTTATGATCCTGAAAATCATATGCAATGAGTTACTGCTCAAAAGCCAGGGCTAAGGCAGAACTGAAGCAAATGCACCCACAGCTCGATCATAGAATCCTAAGACTGCAGTTTCGTCCTTATTGTGGACTCCTCAGTTAGGAATAAGCCAATAATCGAGCTGGAGGCAAAGATCCTCTTATTGTAGCTAAGATTGCCAACAAACTGGTAGATAAAGTGAATTTATCTTACTAGCGAGCATCCGCAAACCATGGTGCGGCTCATTGCATATTACTCAGCTTTTGCCTTCAAATTTCGTATTGAGCCTCACCATGGTTTGCGGATGCTCGCTAGTAAGATAAATTCACTTTATCTACCAGTTTGTTGGCAATCTTAGCTACAATAAGAGGATCTTTGCATCCAGCTTGACCATTGGCTATTCCTAACTGAGGAATCCACAATAAGGACGAAACTGCAGTCTTAGGATGCTATGATCGAACGGTGGGTGCATTTGCTTCACTGAATGTACACTTAAAATAAGTGAAATTTTTTCTCCATATATCATTGGAAAATTATTAAATTTGGTTTGATACTTTCAGTAATAAATTTAATGTTTTATTCTTTTTTCGTCAAAGTAGAGAGAAACAAACTGAAGTTTCATCATAAAAGAATGTAGATGGCCTGTACTGGTTTAAGAAACTTGTTTCGTACTATCTTAAATTTAAATTACTTAAACGTTGGAAAGAGATGACATAGGTAAATTCGTTTGCTATTCTCAATTCCTAAGTAACAAATCCTCATTTCTTTCCTTCCCGACATTTTAAAAAACACACTCCCTAAAATTCTAAAATCTTATGACTATTTTTCCTTTGGACAGCTATTGCACATCTCAAGGATGGAGTTACTTGCCACGCTCTCCTCTTTCTCCTGGGGAAAGTTGACAAAACATTCAGAGCTCTAATTCGTAGTTTGTTAATACAGTGAACTGTGCAGGGTCACTAGGAGAGAATAAGTCTCATTCTTGGCAAGGAGTTTGTGATAAATAATTCGATGATACTTTTGAAGTTTGTTTCCCAAGTTATTTTCAAGTAATGTAACAAATACAATTTAACTATCTTCATTTGTGCAACCATACCGAATTTTGCCCAATCTGTTTTCTTAATTTTACTTCCAAAGTTAACTTTTTAAAACAATTTCATCACCCGTAGCTGAAACTATTGCATATTAGGAATCGATTCTGCAGCATCGAAAGCTTTATTCATGTCAAGCACAAATATGCTTTTACAAAGTATTATCTGTAGCGTCACAGCTTTCGTTGGATGTCCGAAGCTAACGTTAAGTACTTTACAATATTGTAGTTAAGACAATTTATAAGCCAGCCTCCTGAAACTTAATCGTCATAGTATCATTATATTTATCAGTTCAAGGGTTTTAGTTTTTATCAATATTTTTGAGACCGACATTTTCCCCTCAATTTTAGAATTTTTTTAAAAAGTCCTCGCGTGCCACCGTCACTGCTCTGCCGTGCCACATTGTGGCACGCGTGCCGCGGGTTGGCCACCCCTGCTATAGATGATAATAGTCATGCGGGGCTCTCTCCCAGAAATTTGGAAATCTGAAAATGTGGACACTACTATTTCAAAAAATTTAAGCATCCCCTAACATCGCTTTAAAGCACCGTTTTTTGATTTTTCTATTTTGAAATGCATCCAGGAGTGAGCTCCAGAGCCTCTTTTCCTAACATCATCCAAGTTTGTCTATACTTGCGTCTTTGGAATTTCAATTTCGAAAAATCGCCGGGGAGAGGGATCGCTTTTTCTCGTTTTCAAAAAGTGGATCTGGGAAAGTCCTTTCTCTAACGTCGATAATTATCGTCCAAAATCGCGCTTTAAAGACTTTAATTTCAAAAAACTTTTCTTGGATAGTGGTCCCCCCCCCCCCCCCGCTCTAATCTTCCGTTTACCAAACATCACCTGAGCAGGGCCGGACTAATACTCTGTCAATCCGTGCCCCGACACGAAGAAAAATATTTGAGGGGCGCAAAATTACCAAATCAAGGTAAGAAAAATGTCGCAGTTCAGTTATTGTAAAAATGAAAATAAAATGAAGAAAGGAAAAAAGAAGAAAGGAGGAAAAAAATTCTGTAAAAAATCGAAAAATAAAAACAGGCCAATTTTAGTACATGATGGCACAATTTTTTAAGTGCTTCTTCCAGAAATAGACATGGGCGGGGGGGGGGGGATAAAAAATATTAAAATATTTTATGAAATACTAGACAGGAAAACATGTATGAAAAATTTACGCGCGAAATTGTTTTGGGGATCCATAAAAGTTTTTTTTTCACCAGTGGCTCCCAATCTTTTTTGGCCCAGAAGAGATTGAATTGTTCCTATCGCCAACAACCTTCTTCCCTTAAAAACGCAAATTAGATGTCATTGCTCCTGGTGAACGTTAATATTTTTAAATGCCTAATTTTAGTTTGTAGCTTTAAAAGGTGCATGATAAAGCAATAATCAGCTTTAAACTAAAAATATTTTTTTTCTTCCCCCTTCACAGTCCAAAAAAAAAAAGAAAAAACGTTGTTTGAAAAGCTTTAATTAACCAACGTCATTTACATACTTTGCAAAATTAAGAATATACTACATTTTTCAGTAATCTGCCTTTTTTTTTTTATTTAAATGTTTAAAAAAATTGAAAAACGTTGTATTAAGATTTGTACATTTTTACCTTTTTAGCCTACTTTCCCGTTAAAAATAAAAGAAAGACGAAAAAAGTATTAAAAGTAGCTTAATGCATCTAAAAAATATCGCCAAGTCCAAAAAATATCGCCAAGTTAAAAAAATAAAAAGGTAAAATGAATATCGAAAAATTAAAAATTTGAAAGTAGGGTATTGAGATGGGGAATTTGTGTGTCGGTCGGTCGGTCTGTCTGTCCCCCCCCCCCCCTAATAACTTTTGAATGAACATTCCGATTTGGACAAACTTTTTTTTGTTGGAAAGATCTCGGCGAGTACAGCTCATTCCCATATTTGATTTTTCGATTTGGTTCAACTTTGAACCGTTCAAACAACCTGACCCGCGATGCTAACTTTTGTGGAAACAGTCCGATTTGAACAAACTTTTTTTTGTTCGAAAGATCTTATCAAGGATGCTTCATTCCCGTATTTACATTTCCGATTTGAACAATTTTTCGTTCAACATTGAACCTCTCAAGCAAGCTGTCACCCCTAATAAATTTTGAGTGAACAGTCATATTTAAATAAACTTTTTTTTTATTCGAAGGATCTCAGCAAGGATACTTCATTACCGTATTTAAATTTTCAATTTGAACATTTTTTCGTTTAACATTGAACCGTTCAAGCAAGCTTTCACCACCTAATAACTTCTGAGTGAACCATCCGAATGGAATAAACTTTTTTTTTGTTGGAAAAATCTCGTAGAGGGTCATTCCCATATTTCGCTTTTTGATTTGAATTATTTTTCGTTCAATATTGAACCGTTCAGAAAAAAATTTAACATTAGCGCCTACGGGGAATTTAAGTTGAAAGTTGATCCTGAACGTAAAGTCGGGTTTCCTTAAAACTAACTTTGTAAGAAAATGGTTTTGATAAATAATGTTTGTAAAGTACTTTTCTGAATAATCTTCTGCGAGGACTCTGATTCCGACTCCGCAAACATGGCGGAAATGCAAGCTCAGAAAAAAAAAAGACTGACTGTGCAGACGATTTTTTGTTTATATATTCATTTGTTTTATTTTATTTATTTATTATTTTTATAATTTTTTTTGGCGGACGATTTTTTTTGTAACAAAAATGTTTCATTCACATTTTCATCATTATTCTTTATTTATATTTAACAACTGGCAACGCATTAAAAGTGAAATTCGAGACATTTTATCAACGGACGAGTTTTTTTTTTTTGCTTTCTTTGATAAAATGTGTTCTGATGTACTTTGTACTTTTAATTTTTTTTTTTTTGAAAACAATTGAAGAATTTTTCTACGGAAGAACTGTAACAGTTACATTCTTTAAAAGATGCGACAAAACTTTATTTATTCATTTATTTACTTTTTATGTGTCTATTTCATCTGATGAGAGGGGTATATTTTGCTTTTAGAAATCAGCTTTAAGTGCTGAAAAGGTATGTTTGACATAATTTTTAATCTCAGATAATCAAGAGAATCATGATCAGATGCTAGAATGCCGATGTCGATGTACGGGAAAGTAGGCTCGTTTAGTTCTTGACAGAACTTCTTGTTATTGTCTGCCTTGTGCTTGATGGAGCCAAGTTAAAGCTTTGATGTCAGACTTTATATTTGTGAGATTTAATCGAAGTTTAAAGCAAATGTCCAATATATTCCTTTGCTTTTCGCCAGAAGTTGCACTACAGAGCTCAATCCTCTTTCAACTAAATATATTGAGGGGAATGAGATGAAGAACTGTTCAACTTTTTCCCAAAGTTGTGGGTTAAGTACCCATAAACTTCACCCAGGCAAGCTCGCACTCGTAACTCTATAGCTTGAAATTAATTTTTGATTCACAATCAAAACTCCAATCAATAAACCCTGTCTGCAAAGACAATAAAACAATACTGATGAAGGACAAAGCTTACGGTAGTAGAAGCGGATAGAGAGTGTCCAATACGAAAATCCCTTCATTCTTAGAATCTTCGAAATATCTACGGGGGAAAGTCCCCGAAACCCCCTCCTCCATAAACATCACTTAAAATCGTTTTTTTTTTACTTCAATAGATTCTGCAGTGGACTTCAATAGATCTATCATACTAATATAATCAAAGATCGTCCAAAACTGTCTTTTTGAAACTTAAATTTCCAAAAATTTTCCGAGAGAGTATTCTTTCTCAACCTTATCAAAAATGATCCACAAATGCGTTTTAAGGACTTCCATTTCGAAAGTTTTTCGGATGAGTCTTGAGAGCACCCCCCCCCCCTCCCCCCAAGTAAAAATTTCCTTTTTAAGACTAAAATTACGAAATCGTGTAAAACTTCCAATTGTCAAAAATAGTGCTGCCAAGACTTTAATTACAAAAGTTGCGGAGAAGATTTCCCGAAACTTCCCTCTTTAAAACACTATAAAAAGAGTATTTTTTAGAACTGTAGAAGTTTCTGAGTTCTGTTTAAAATTCTGAGGAGAAAAAAAAATCCTCATTCTAAAAATCGAGTTTTCAACACTTAATCTCAAAATATTTCTGGAAAAGTGTCCGAACCATCTCTGCTCATGTCAGCAACAGATATCAGATTAAGTCTTTATAAAAGGAATTAAAAAAAAAAAAAAAATCCTGGGAGAATCTCCGGACCCACTATCTTTGCGCGAATAACTACCTACACTTTATTATTCCCATTGCTAATCCACCTTCTTTGTATATATAACGCAACTCTCTTGATTTGTGTGCATTATTTGCTCAGACCTCCAATGTCTAAGATTTTGCAAAATCGCCAAAATGTTTTCTGTAAATCGTTTTGACAAATGAAACATTTTACGGGAAACATTATTATAATTGTTAACGTTAGTTATCGAGTTATCGCGCACTGTTTTACGTATGCTAATTTAAAAATGCAAAATATTATTTTATTTATTTAATTAATTTATTAAATCGATATATTTATTTTAGGCCGGGGGAAATTGGACCAAACATTGTAGTTCAATAGAGACATAGTTTTTTGCTTAACACGGAGTGATTCAAAAGCTGAATTCGGCCCTGACCTGAGACTACTACGTTAACATTTTAAAAATTTTCCGAGAAAGAACACAAGGTCCCCTCAATCGGATGACATTTTTTGCTCCTTGTCAATGGTGTATGTTACGTTAACAACGCAGCACTGTCATGCCCAGAGAGTGAGAAACAGAGTGAAAACTAGCATTAAAGACCATCATTCGGGCACTACCAAATCTGACTTCTGCCAATGAACGCAGGGCCG
>JAXGGA010004784.1:0-84452 GCA_038373865.1 Uloborus plumipes
CAAAGAAATAAGTGCGACTGGAATGTAAAATCAAATAAATTTACAACAAATAACCAGAAAAACTAAGTTATCATTAGCAAATTTTTTGCTTTAAAAATAATGGGAGTAAAAACCAGTTTTTTTTTCACTAGTTTTACTTTTTTCTTTTAAAAAATAAGTAAGTGCACGTAAAGTTGGTATTATCAAAGCTTGGAAATACTTAACTTTTATGGAGCGCTATGGGACATACGTGTCTTTGAAGTTCAAAATATTAGCCGAAAAAAAAAGACAGAAAGGTTTTGTTTATAAATTATATACACATTTCCATTTGAAGCCGCAAATATCGATTTTCTACCGCAAAGTTTATGGTCCTCGAAGGACTAACTCCGGTTAAAAAACTTGGTTCGCTTAGAATTTTCGAATCCATGGTGGAACACTAAACGTCACCTTCTAGCTAAAATTTCTGAATGAATAATATTTAAAAACATCATTGGAAACATGGAAAAATGCGAAAATCTAACTTAAAAAAGAAGTAATTGAAATAATAATTTTAAAATGCATATCAACAAAGTGATTTTCATTTTAAAATCAAGTAAATGTTACTTTGATTTGTTTAACCACTTTAGAATCCAAATTTCTTTATTAGGTATACTTATGGTGCAACTCAGTTTCATATATTTTTTAATCTCTTACACATGCTGAAAAAATGAGAATGCATTTAAAATGTTTTATTAAAAAAAATGGTTGGAGTTTTTCTAAAACCTACTGCATGGCAGTTGAAAACGGAAGAATTTATAATAATAAATCATTTACTTTTTATATAAAACTATACAATACGTTTTTAGAAGGATTGTTTTAATTATTAAGATAGTGCATAAAAATATATTTGAGCTGAAGTCAACCTACACCCGTATATAATTTATGGACAGCTAAAGTTACGAGGTAAACGTGAACTGGATGAACTTCTTGTATGACAGCGCTCTTCGTCTTTGTTTTGAGATCTTCAGTCTGAAATAGTTATAATAATCAAGATGAAGGTCCTTTCAACATTTTATTGTCCTCATGCTAACTTCGTTTTATGTGAGAATACATTTAACTTACACAAAGTTCTCTTTAAGCAGTAAGTTACCAACCCGAAGCTAGGAATAAGTCAGAAATATATACACTGCAAAAAATAAACTTTTGTTTTTACAGTATAATACTGGCAGCAGAGATGCCAGTTTAAAACCGTAAAATGTATAGTAATAAACTGTAAAATTAGCAATTTTTACAGTTTGTGACTATAAAATTAGCTGTATAATAGTGTAAAAACAGGATCCATTTTTTTATAGTGTCCAATACAAAGTCAGCCTATTTAAGCGTAGTTCTTATTTGTGAACTTAAAATGAGGAAAAGTGCCTCGATCATTCAAAAAGGAATTCATTTTAAAGCTTTATGGAAACGACTCGAAACACAGCGATGCAACTGAGAACTTGGCGAATTGGCATTATTTTAGGCCCGTATACTTAATGTCAACCCTCAATTTTAGATATTTATTTAATGTCTATTTAAAGGTTCTCAACTGAATCATATCCATCTGCCATTTATCGTTTGTCGTATTTAGAGGCTTCATAAATTGCACATAATTTGACTTCAGCAGTCATTTAAATTTGAAAGAGAAACTGTATTATGCTTCGTTTAATGAAGCAATTTTTCCGAGAAGGAGATTAATTGTTCCTGACGTGAAGAGTAATTTCCTGAGAGATAAAATAATGCTGCAGAAAGTTACGGATCTAGCAATTATCTTTTTACAAAAAGGAATTCTGGCTTTTTAAATGTTGTAATTTGTGGTAATTGAAAAGTAGATTACTGTTATTTTTTAGCACTTAGAAAAGAACCGTTTTTGAGAATTCGTTTAGAACGAAAGCTGCCAGGAAGAAAAAAGAACTTTAATAATTGTAATAAAAAAATTTAAAAAAAGAAAGAAAAAACTTACAAAACTAATCATTTGCTGAAACACAAAACCTGGATACAAGGAGAAACTTTGAAATGCGTATTACTGTAAATCATAAAGGAAAAAAAATAGGTTTCCGCATTGGAATTTTGGACACGGCAATGCCAATTTGATTTCGAGACTTGGGAAAAACAATAATTATTTTGAAAATTTGAACAATAAGCACATGGAAATAACGATGAAGCTTCAAACGTTTTCTACAGGGAAATAGTTTTAAAGACACGGTTCACAAATTTTATTGGAAAAATTAGGCATCAAAATTTTGCCAAAAGTGCTTTGAACCAATGTCAGTCTTTTAACTCTTTAGTGGGTCGATAAAAAGAGTATCAAGCGCGCTCGACAACTAAACCCTGAGGGTTCTGCGGTCGACTGACCACCTCCAGGACATATGTATCGAAAACGGTAGCGACAATGAGGGAA
Source organism: Uloborus plumipes (assembly GCA_038373865.1). Taxonomy (NCBI): domain Eukaryota; kingdom Metazoa; phylum Arthropoda; class Arachnida; order Araneae; family Uloboridae; genus Uloborus; species Uloborus plumipes. The sequence continues at coordinate 2,393 of JAXGGA010004784.1, forward strand.
AATAGCCAAAATTTTGTATTTACTTGTGACGTTTTATGTTTCTTCATGTAAATCAGAACAAACCCTCGCAGTTAGAATATTGCACAAGTACTTTTGAAACGGCTTGCTAAAAAAATATAACTAACAAAGAAGACTAATAAAACAATTAACACACAAGGTTTGCACAAAAACGGAAAAAATATAAAACACAAGATGTAAAAAATCTATACTTAAAAAACAATGACATTTAATAAAGAAAATGATACACGAAGGTTCCAAAAAAAAATATTACAAGTTATTTTTGTCATTTACAAATTTCCGATATGGAAGTCTTTGGCTCTTGTATAACAAAAAGGCTCACAAATCGAACATTTACGAATGAAAAAAAAAGATAGATTTTTAATATCATGAATAAATTAATTTAATGCGTGTCATACTTCCGAAAATATAAATAGTTTAAAAGCTATTCACCAGTATTGACCTGTACATTAAGAAAGCTTATCATTTTCTGAATTTGTGCGTCAATGCCCAGAAATCAATGATTTATTAGATTTTTAGTTAATTAGCAATACGTTTTAATTATAAAAACGTTTTGACTTTTAAAAGATTGGTAGCTATATATTTTTCAAAAATTAAAACATTAATTACTTTTTAAGGCTATTATGTCCTAATATCTTTGCATTTAAATGTTTTGAAATATTCAGTCATCAAAAAATGAGCTGCTTTCTCCTTTGTTGTTAACTTTTTATTATTTTTCTTCTTAGCTAAAATGACTAATATTTTCTGCACGTTAAAAGTAATTATCTTCCTCACTAAATATTTTGTGAAAAAACAATTTGTATACTGGAAAACTTTTTTCGCTTTCTCCTTTTTCTATCACAATTTATCTTGCTCTTGCACATTTTATCTGAGTCTGTTGTTCGTTACATTTTCACCGGAAAAATTATTTCATTCAGCTGTAGTCCAATCCGACCAAATTTCAAGATAAAAAAGAGACGTTGCAAATTAAATTATTTTTCTTGGTTACACTAATGAGCATTTCCTTATTTTTTCCCGTGTGTTTTCTCTTCTTTCTCCTCCTTATTGAACATTATATTAATACAATTTCTCTACTATTACTTTTAAACCGAAGTTTACAAAATTTATTTCAGAATTATTGCTTTAGTAGCATAATTTATTTAAACTATTATTTAGTATAATCAGGTATGTTACAGCTGATCGAGAGGAAAGGCTAAAATATAAAAAGTCCGCAAAATACCCTGTGAGTAGTATTTGATTAATAGTGTACTAATTAATGGAAGATCTTAGATCTTATTTCCAGAAAAGACATTTTAATCAAAAAAGCAAAATTATTGGATTTGCGGAACAGTAACATGTATGTACAATCTAATTCGAGCGATACAAGTTTCAAGTTCTGTACACACAGTCTGGAGTAAAAAAGAAAGGTCGTGGTTAGAATAAGAAAAACCTCCTAACATAGTTGCGAGTACTTAACGGTTTTGCAAAAGCATCGACAAAGATCAATGCTATGTGATTTCTGATTTCAAGAGAAGAATTGAAGTAAAGGCACTATTTATTTTTCTCTCTGCATCAACTTTTATAAAAAGTTTCTTATAGTTTGCTTTATGAAGTAACTTGAAATAGCTTACACCATTGTCATTCTACTGTTACAATGGATTTACTGAGCCAAAACTAAATGATGCAAGAACTATTATAAGCGAGTTATGCTCCTCCAGCAGAAAATTCTAGCTGCTTAACTAACTTACAATCACTGCTATTCTCACCTGAACAGTAATTTCTATCAGTGAAAATTTTCGTTTGCTCCAAGTGAACTCCATTTATAATTCAACCGCGACGAGATGGCCGGTGTCAATCAAATGAGAAAACGAGTCCATTCCTTAAAATAGGTAGAATTTGTACCCATTCAAATTCCCCCATCAATTGTGAATCCCATTCCTCAATTTTCATCTGCGTATCACCCCTTCCTAAAAATGGACAATCCTGAAGAAAGGAGGAGTCATAGGCCATCTCTGCGAAGTTGAATTATATTCACTGCGTAATTGGTACAACATTTTTACTAACACCATTATAATTCAAACCGGTTCAGATAGAAACCTATGATCCAATAAAATCTATGCCGAAGTATTTATAATGCTGTATATTCAGATTTAATCGATAATTTTTTCACATAGGACAATTCTACTTTAACAAAAAGCATCAACTACTGCACAAAACAGCTTGCGAATACTTCAAATATGTTAGATCCTTGTTTGCATAATATATGAAGAACAAGGACCTCACTTTTATAAAATATAGTTTAATCTTGAAAATTTCACCAGCATCATTTGCCGGATGGTTTTTTGCCTTCATAACGGACGTATCTTACGAGATACATCCGGTACGGAGAAAAGTGTATTATTTCAATATTTTCCAGGAAATCTTCAACAATTGCATTATATAATAATAAAGACCTTGTTCTTTACAAAAAAGTTCGTAAAATAAAACCATGATTTAACATTTTTTCAATCTTTTGTAAGCTGTTTGGTAAAAAATACGTCTGTTACCGTGAAATTGCCCAACATTGCTTTCTTTAGTTAAAACACCAAAAAATTACACATTTTTTCATTAAATAAAAGGTCTCACATCACGGCTGAACCTGAAAAAATATTCGTGATAAGCATTAGAGCGACATTCTCCATTAAGAGATGACAATTACCAGAGAACAAAGTCGGGTGATAGGATCTAAGAAAAAGAAAGCGAAAGGCGTTAATTTCCATAGTTAATTACTGAGCGTTCATCCATTTTGTTTCCGTCTTTTTTAATTTTTATTTCTTCAAAAAAAAAAAAAAAAAAATGTAACGAGGTGTTGCTACGACCAAGCAGTCATTTCTTTTCCGAAAATGGAGGAAAGTTCTTTCTATTAAAGACAGATGAATCTGGAAGAAAATGAACTTTTTCGAAAAGATATAAAGAACGCAATGTCAGAAAAAGGCGTTACAAAAAGATAATTTGAGCTAAATTTAGAATGCCGGGAAAAGTAATTAAAATACATCGAGAAATCAGCGGAGATAGTCATAGACAAGGCCATTAAAAAAAAAAAATCGTTCATGATTTTCTTAGTCATGGGAGTAATTTTAAAATTCTCCGAGAAGTTTGAAATTGTCAAACGTTTGTATCGTTATTTGCACATAGATGAACGCGTAAAATTAGATAGGTTACTAAAGAAACATTTAGATACAACATTTAACTTTTTATGAACAGAAAATGAAACTAATAACAATTACGATTATACTAATTGTTACGGGTTAAATGATGGATTTCTTTTCACACTTCTTGATTTTCCGGTACTTAATTAATAAAAAACAACATAAATAAAATAATAATTAGTTTAAAGGGGAAAAAAGTAACATTTTCTGTTTATTTAAATACTTTAAGGATGTATAATTTTACTTTGACTAAAAGTGAAAATGAAAGCATCAACCATAAAATTAATGGCAAAATCAAAACATACTATAATTTACAACGAATTCAAAAACTTCCATTTTTGTACTTACGCTGATCTGGTTCTGAGGCGCAGAGTTTTGAAGCAAGCATTTTATTTTCATAGTTATATTTTTTCCCAGGCTCTCTTTAAGGAAATGCTTTACTTGGAAGGGGGGGGGGGTAAAATTTGTTAATCAAATGTTAGAAAATACATATTTACAGAAAAGTTAATATATTTTTTCAAAACTAAAATAAATAAATGCGAACTCATTAAAAAATCTTGCAACTAAAAGTTTTGTTCCACAATTGTACAACTTATTTCGTGGATGTTTAAAGTACCATGCGAGCAGACTGATATATTCTTTCTATCATTCAATGTAGCTTTTGAATTAAAAATTTTGTATAATGAAAGAATTTTATGGAAAATATAGTTTAGTTTTATTCCCCCCCCCCCATGTTTCATTAAAGTATTTTACACCGATTTATTCTTAATTTTACAGGAAAGATAGATCCCATAATTAAAATAAGATTAATAATGAAAACAATCATTGGCACAATGAAAATGACCTATGGCATTTTTTCAAGAAGAAAATCATGATTAACAAGATTTCACAAACATTTTTCTTTCTTTTAGGAATTGCTGTTCATCAAAGTTTAGTCACTACTGGATCGTCACGAAGCATATTTTGTAACACCACTAAAAACACAATCGTTTGAGAATTTGAATTTTCGCTATTACACACTAGCGGTACCCGCACGGCTTTGCCCGTGGTATAAAACTAAAAGTTCATTTGTAAAATAATTGATATCGCAGAAAAAATGCTCTATTTTAGTTGTAATTCAACTATAATTCCTTCAAAGTATGATATAAAAATCTGGTATGAACCCCACGCTACTTAATTTTACGTGTAAATTTCTTAGTAGATGCCTTAAGTGCTAAAATAGTGCTTGGAGTGAGCAAGATAACAGTTCAAACATTTATATCCCTAGTTTGCCACGAAACAATGCAAAAAAAAAAATGTTTTACAATGATTAATCCCCTAAATATCGCCGATTTTAACATCATTCAGTGGATTTTTCGCAAAATATCGCCAATAGCGCCAAATTGAGTCCAAATAAAAAAAAGAAAAATTTTTTTCGCCAACTTGGTGATATGTCGCCAAAATGGCGGCAAATACTTGGCGACCAAAAGCTTGGCGATATAACGCCAAGTGGTCGTGCCAATTCATATCACTTTTGTCTGCATTGAAATGAACACTGATTTACTCCACAAAAGGGGTAAAACACCCCCTTGGAACATTCGAATGCAACCCCAAGGGCAGATGCACAAAAATAAGCCAAAAGAGAAAATAAGAACAATTTTGTTGCTCACAGAAACTAACAGAAATCTTACCAAAGTTTAAAAGAAGAAGAAAGTTTTCTTTCCTAGCTTGAAAAACAAAACAATACATTTTCCGAAATGAAACACTTTAAAAAGAACGATGCAATATCGCAATTGATACGATATTTGGTTAATCTGTGCTTTAGGTACCCTTTTCTCGCTAAATGGGCGATAGGCGTGCCAAGCGTGGTAACCCTGACTGTTTTGCGTAGTTTCTCTCGGAGCTTTCAATTCCGCGAGACACGCAAAAACGCGCCATTTGGTGACTTTTTGAAAACGCGCCAAGTAGGGTCCCAAAGCACATTTTCACCGGGAAAAAGACAGGGATGCCAGAGAATTGAAACAGAAAAATACTACGCCTCCTCTAAAAAATACTACAAAATACTACTGTTTCCAAACGTTGCCAAAATCAATATTGCTAAAATGCGAAATCTATGCAAATGAAAAAAAAAAACCGCCAAATCTTTTAATTAAGTCATTAAAGTATATTGGAAACAGGGTTGCCAGAAAAATACTACGCTCCTTATTTGGGCCGAAAAAATACAACCGTAGTATCAAAAATACTACGTCTGGCAACGCTGGAAAAAGAACGAAACAAAAATAAGTATGAACACGTAACCATGGTAACAACATGAAAAGTTGATTTCCGTTGATAAAATAATTCATTTCATCTCTCTTTTCAAACAAATTTTATCCTCGAGCTATTACATTTAGAATCGTTTGGCTTGCTTTACTGAAGGTAAGCCTTGAATTCCGGGATTCTTAAAACAATTGTTACAGCTCTCCTGATGATCGTAGAAACTTCAAAAAAATGTCATTTTGTGCAGAAAATTTCAAGCTTTCGAATGACATAAGACTTGAAAATGTGTATGAAATATTTCTTCCCTATTTTATCGAATTTCCGCTAAGAATTCGAATAGAAAAAGAACGAAATGGAATTTTCGAAAAATCGCTTCGAGGTGCAAAACTACATGCTACAAACTAATTTTGTGCCAAGTGGCATGAAAATCGACCGAACGGTTTTGGCGCTACGCGCGTGACAGACAGAAAGAAAGAAAGAAAGACAGACCCACCTTCAGCTTTATTATTAGTAGAGAACACACAGACACACTGCAAAATGAACTGTTGCTTTTACAGTATAATACTGGCAGTTGATGTTCCAATTTAAAACTGCAAAATGCACTGTAATAAACCGTAAAACTAGCAATTTTACAGTTTCTTACTGTAAAGTAGGCAGTTTTACATTTTATTGCAGCAAAATTTAGCTGCATTATCGTGTAAAAACAACAGTATAATACTGGCAGCAGAGGTTCCAGTTTAAAGTTGTAAAATGCACTGCAATAAACTGTAACATTAGCAATTTTAGTTTACTTCTGTAAAATTAGCCATTTTACAGTTTTACCGTAAAATTAGAAATTTTTTACAGTTTATTACTATAAAATTAGCTGTATTATATCGCAAAAACAACATTCATTGTCTACAGTTTAGTCCGAACCGCGGTTCATCCTACCGAGGATAACCGAAAGTCTACTCCACATGTTTTGTTATTGCTCATCCTTTCCACTTCATGCGCTTGTGCACATCAACAGTACGTTTTTAAAGTTCAAGTTAAAAACTGTAAAATGCAAGGTAATAAACTGTTAAATTTACAATTTAATGGTTGATAAACTGTTAGCAATTTTACAGTTTATTACAGTAAAATAATTAATTTTACAGTTTAGTACTTTAAAAGAAGCAATTTTTTACAGTTTATAACTATAAACTTAGCTGTATTATACTGTAAAAACAACATTCATTTTTTGCAGTGCATAAATAATTTTAGATTTCCGTGTGTTCCTGAACTTTTGCATTTGTGATTTTCCCCGAAAAAAAAAACAATCTAGCTCATCTTGTAGTTGGTTAGAGAGAAAAAACATAGTCATAAACAAAATAAACGCACTGCACAAAGAAAGGCAAAAACCCTTATCACCGAATTGGATTCGCGCAATACAATCGCGGAGAAAAACGTTACTGCTCATAATATAAATAATGAAGAAAAACGAAGCCTCTGAAAAGACAAAAAACAAAAAGTTGCAGTTGGAGAGTGAAAGTTCACAATCGTTAGTCTTACTTCTGAGATGTGAGCCCGGTAATTGAGTTTTTGTGAAACAGGAGCTGAAGGAGTTTGGAAATACATTTCACCTCTCTCCGATGGGAATCTTAGAGTAAATAATTTATCACTTCCTATTTTGTCGCAAAAACCTGGAAGAAAAGTCGATGGGGAAGCTGTTAAGAGGTGTACGCGAAAAGGCTTTTTGTTTCTTTTTTTTAAAGCTGTGGTAACGAGTTTGGTTTGCTAATTATTGTGATGACTCTCATATACTTTGGAACGGAATTGTACGGTTACTCATTGGTGTGGCATTAATATTAATATGAGGTGAATTAACGCATTTTTTACTTACTATCAGTAAGCGTGTTCTGCTGCAAGTAAGCTATTTTTTCACCAGCGAAAAAAAAGGATAAATCATTTTTGCATATTAACCTCCCAGGAAGAAAAAACAAGAAGTTTTCCTCAAAAAATGGCATTGGTAATGTTTGTACGTATACGTACCAATTATTTTGCTGTCGCTTATAAATTAGCATTACACGTGTACATGGAAATGCGGTTTTTTATAAGAAAATCCTATGCTAAAGATGAAATTTTGAAAAATAAAAGAAAGAAAAATGAAACATATAAAAAACAATTTCCTTGTTGGAGTGCCATTTATAAAGAAATAAATTATTGGCGTAACTCTCCAACTGCAACTTTAAAAAAGTTTGTTGTATTTTGCAGAACATCCCTATTAATGATAACATGCTGCAGAGTTTGTTTATTTGTTTGAACGCGCTAATCTCAGGAACTACTGGTTCGAATTGAAAAATTCTTTTTGTGTTGAACAGTCTATTTAATCAGGAAGGCTTTAGGCAAAACAACATTACGCTACATGTAAGGAGTTATTATTATAGTTTAAAGATAAAAATGATCAAAAAGCACGAGCGGATTAGTTTCCACTCTTCTCGAGAGATGGCGCTCATAAAAAGTATTGTTTCGCAAACTGTGTGTAGAGGCTGTTGGCTGTAGAGGGAGCGTGGTGGCGAATTTGTAACTCTACAGAAAGCGGATGCGTCACTTGATATATCTTCCATTTCTAAGGTAGCACCGTGCAACGCCGAGCCTCGCAGCTAGTATTTTTATATTTTTGATGTTGTGATGACTTTAAAAAGTAATCTGCTTACCTATTTGTTTTCTTTTCAAATGTTTTGTTTCGCTATGAAAATAACATACTAATAGGTTTTATTTATTGTTAGAAAAAAAATTGAGGGCATTAGCAAAAGAAAATGTTTTAATCAAAATGGTTAATAATCAGCATAAAAAATATTTCGAGTATAAATTATTGTTGTAATAGAAGGAAGTCCCATTTTGAAATTTAATCTTCTTAAGTAACTAAAAAAATGCACTCATTTTAGTGATTAATTGCTGTTGAGAGTAATTCATAGTGAAAACTAAAATCAATGGTTGAAACAATACCAAAAAGAAAACATTTACAAGAATCAGTTTCTTTTAATAGTAAAATTTTAACTTAATTACAAGAAAACGAAAAAAAAAAAAATTAATACATTTTGAACTGCAGGAACACTTTTGTTTTATAAAATGGCAACAGCAGGGGAAAATATCCGCCCAGCAATGGAACAGATCAATATGTCACGAATGGAAATAAGTACCTTTTGGAAGGAAATGGGACGTGACGAGAGAAAAAGTAATGAGATAAAATCTGTCGCGAAAAGATCAAAACATGTTAATCAAGTTATTCATTATAAGAATTGGAAAAAATATAAGCATTTAAGTAAAGCATGTAATTTTGAAAATAAGATTAGGAGATGAGCTTGATAATATTGAGCTTCGATACATGTAAATGTTTTTTTAAACTGCAAGAAAAGTTTCGAATGATAACTATTTTATTCGTTTCCTTTTTATGTGTGTTACCTTTACGTGATTTACATAGGCGGGTATAGAGCATTACAATCCATTAAGCCGTGTTTGATTTTTGGTAAACTACTGGTTTGTTGGTATTTTATAACTTGAAAATGCCACAAATCACCAATCTCTTTTTTTTTAATTTCGATTTCTTACCAATTATGGTTTTCCTTTATAGGTATGCACTATTTAAGATTTTTTTAAAGCAATTTTCACTAACAGAACCTTTCTAAATTTTTTTGAAAGCTTTTTTTGCGTTTTTATGCATGTTTTCCTATACTTTGCGTTTTCAGTTAAAAAAAAAAATTGGTTGAGTTTATGCTCTCGTTTTATTAAGTTAGTTGATATTGTAAACTTGAAGTTGCAATGAGCCACCATCCTGATCTTTTCTATTTTGAATTCAATTACTAATTTTGGCATTTCCTTTTCAGGTATGTCCCTCTTTAAAAAAAGAAAACAAGAAGCGTTTAAAAACAATAAATTTGTCATTTTAGAAATTTTGTTAGTACAATTTTTTGATAACGCTCCTACTGAAAGAAAAGCGACGCTATCAGGAAATTTACAACTATATTACAGGTTCTTTTTGGGCTGTAGTACGAGTATATTAGTAGATAAATATCCTAATGAACTAAATGAAAAATCATTGGAATATTTTTATCCAATAATTATTTTGAATGCAATTAATTACTTATTAAATAATGATTCCTTTCCGGCAACATCATTGTTTTCAATCGCAAAATTATTAGCGTAAAATCAATTCCATACTAATTGCTAAAACAATTTCACCTTTAGATATTAGTTCTCTAAAATATTTATTCTTCGATTACGGTAAGCACCAATTATTGTATTGCAATCTCAGAAACTTCAAGCAGTGATTCCTTAATAAGTGCCGGAGGTACTAATAACATCCCCACTCTCCCAATTAGGAAGGCATCAAGAACTGTTTGGCTCTTCTCTGATTAGACTGCTGATTTCCCTTTCCAAAATGAAATATTCGAACCGAGAAACTATGACAGCAAGTAGTAACAAATCACGTGAATTCAGACTAAACTCCTAATTAGTGGAGAATAATACTTAGTTTCCTCTGCGGTTCCATGAAATGCGACTTCATTCGGATAATGAGAGCTGGATCTGAGATAAAAGGCAATAAAAGTCAAAAGAGCGAATATCAGTGCTGAATTTGACCGCTTCATTTCTTTACTATTTTTTTTATTTATCACAAAAAATTACAAGCTCCTTGTGTTTCACAAAGTATGCCACGTATCTTACAGAAGTAAGTATTAGGCACAAAAGTAGAAGTCAAAAATTGCTTATAAATTTAAATTATTTATAAAATCAGAAAACAATGAAAAAGTCTCGGATCTTTTAACAAGATCCGAGAAAATAGGAGGCCAGCTTATAGAGAGACCAATTAAACCTTTCCGAAAGGTAGACCTATTAGGGCCTGCTTTCTAACTACAGTGCAGTTCTTTCCTTTAATATTAAGCACTTAAAAAGTAAAAATTACAAATGGAAGTTTCACCGTAGCAGACGTATCATTTTTTAAAAAAACTTTGAAATACTTTAAATGTGTCACATCCTTATTTTATGGCATGACCTTGATGAAGAAGATGAACTCTACTTCTGTATAATGTAGTTAATTCTGAAGATTTCCAGAAACAACATTTGAATAATATCTTGTGCTCAGTAACGGACACGTCTCATAAGATGCGTTGGTTAGTGAGCCAAAAAACAGTAAAAAATTTTCTAGGTTATTTTCTAAATTTGGTTACATTTTACAGAAGAAGAATTCATGTTCTTCAATGAAACAAAGACTTATTCAAAGTCTTTATAAGACGTTTTATGCAACAATTAATGCATTTATCAAAATGGATTTACTCAAATGCTGCGAGCAGACACTGTTATTTTCATCAAAATCAGGGGCCGCTAAACATTTTGATCAACGACACCTAAATATTTACTTGTATTGTTATCAACCTCTTCTAAAAATTTTGCAAGAAAATTTTTTTTTCGTTGCTTAAGTGTTTTTTTTTTTTAAATTTTATAAGAAATAGGAGGAGAGCGCTTCATGACGCTTGTAAGATTAGCAAACATTGTTCTAACATTGTTCGTTAGTTCTTTACATTTGATTTATTTCTCCGTTATGTTAAAATACAATTAACATATCTGAAGCTAGATTTAATTATAAATCAGTTATAGTGTAATTTCAAAGGGAATGATTGCAATACTAAGTCCCCTGCTATATATTGGCGTAGTATTTATTTTCGTCCACAGTTTATTCTTAGTTCAATTATTTCAAGCATAATCCACTTATACTATGGAATTCAAAACCAAAAACACCTTCCAGGCAAAAAGCGTATTTTTTGCGATGCTGCCAATAAATTAGTGGTTGAATAACATTGATAGTCTTCGACTGATAGACTCCTAATCGACTTCTCGGATCGATTTGAACCCCCTAATTATAGTATTTCGGCACCTAGGGCTCAATATAGAGACTCTGATGATTCATTACCAAAATAGTGCATCATACTGCTACCCATCTTTGCAGTCATTATGCATCACAATGAAATGACAGCTGAAGAGTTTATGAGAAAAATCTAAGTTATCTGTTTGATAATGCAATGTGACAAGCATTCCAAAACAAGAGTAACGAATTGTGAAACGGTGTGCGTTTATGTTTCTGATTTTGATTTAAATCTTACAGAAATCGACTGATGATGTTTTAAGTGTTTACAATTTCAATAGAAGTTTAGGCAAAAATGGTTTAACCTTACTTACAAATAAAAATGCGAAACAAAAGATCAAACTTGTGAATTTAAGAGGTATCAACCCTATTTATTCGACTCGCTTTTATAATCTTCAGTTTAGGAATAGCAACACGTTCTGTGGAGTCATAAATTCAGTAAAGATTATGAAAATAAAGGCAGAATCAATATATTATTGCAAGTTTTTCAAGCTATTTCTTTCTCAAGAAATAAATTTATTTATTTTCCTCTGTTATGCAACAAACTTTGTTGTTTTATCTTTAGAAATTAAAAGTGAATTCGTAGCTTTTTCAAACTGAATAGTAAAACAATCATTTAAAGAACTATTTACAGTTCCTCATCGTTAAGCATTTAACTAGACAACAATAATAGGTTATAGATTCATATTGATTGCTGTAGGGATCTTCACCACCAGAACCATGAAGCCCTTTCTAACCAATATTTACCAAGGAAACAAAAGAACCTTAGTTTTCGCGCAGGAAGGAGTACTAAGATTATAACCTCAATCTAAGCTTCGGGGATTAGAAAGAATTACTTCTAGAGAAACCATGACTGTGTTTACTTTGGGAAGGAAACTTAATTTTAAGAGAGACAGGGAATTTTCAAGAAAAGGCATTGTTCGGTCCATTAAAAGATTACCTTATTTAATCTTCAAAATTTATAGAAATTATCGGTCCCTGCACGCGCACGATAGGAAGCGCTAATGCTATCAGGACTTAATGAAGACGGTGCAAGTTTTCTGATGGTGAATTTATGAGAGTAAAAATATCTGGGCAGCTAAAAATTTTAAATGGAAGGAATTCTAGGAATAAGCGTTAGCCATTGATTTGATTGAAGTATCTCGACAACAAAAATTTGCTATATTTGTACCGGATTTGCTTGGAATTAATGTCTAAAAGTAAAACTAAATGCAAGAAGAATGTTGATAGGCTAAAATCGATTCAATGTTCATACTGATTCAGCCCGATTCTCGAAAGTCTCGAATTAGCTTGAATATTGTTTTCGATTCTGTCACATGGCAAATTTGACACCTGATTGGTTAATAGGATGCAATTTCATCCACGTGACTGGTAAACTTTATAAAATGATATTAACAGTAACATATTTTCTTCAAAATGAAGAGATATTCATTTGATTCCAATAAGTAATCTAATTTTTGGGATACCCTTTGTACAGTACGACTGTTATAATGACATGTGCAGAAGAATTTTTTTTACAAATGTAATACAATGTTGAGCAATATCTATATTGGAATGTAGCCCAGGGGTGCCCACAGGGGGGGGGATTATGGCGCAAGTTGCGCCATCAATTTTGGGGGGGAGGGGGATTTTTTAAAACTAATTTATTTATTTATTTAAATTATTTACTGATTTTTTTAAATAACAAATCATTCATTAATATATTGTTTTAATTTAAATGGTTTCTTTTATTTCTGATTATTACTTATTTTATGTGTGTAATTGGAATGCATGGAAGAGAAAAAAGCGATTCTATTTTGTGCATAATTAGTACATTTAAAACATTAATCAAAAAAAGTAATAGTTATAATTTAAAAAAATAATAATAAAATTTTTTTTAAATAAATATTTAAAAAATAAATAAAATAAAAAAAAGAGGGGTAAAAATAAAAAACAAAAAGCACGAGATGGTTTTGAACATTTTTAGGGGGAAATTTGCACCATTGAGCTTGGGGGGGGGGGGATGGGCACCCCTGATGTAGCTAAAAAGCGATTCATGTGACTTCGTTAAGAAGCAGAAATGTAGTTTTGTTCAGCATTAACCACGGAATTTTAGAAAATTTGAAAAGCGGGTATTATTGCGGAAATCAAGATAAATTACTCATATGGGTTCTTTTGTCAGCCATTAAAATATTATTGCAATGTATTTACCATAGCTACTTAAATATCAAAAAGACTTAGTTATCTTACTAATCTCAAGAAAAGAGCTTGGCTATTTCGAAACCAACAAAGAATCAATGCGAAGCAGCTCTAACGGCTGGTAAGAAAAGCACAAATGCAAAAATCGATGTTTTAAGAATTGGTTAAGCTTTTACTCGGCTTCAAGTCCGGGAGAAGAGTTCTGACGGTTTGTTTTTTACAAAATCTAAGGTTTTCAACACCGAGTTTGGCTTTTTTTTTTGAAAAAAATAAATTTTTACCTTTATAGGTAACTCTTAAAAAAATCAATCACTAATCCTTTTTTAAACAACATTCATCAACAATTATTCTTAATAATGTTCTGCATGTAAATGGCAGAACATTATTCTGCATTTACATGCAGAACAATGTTCTGCATGTTTTAATGGGTCGATGCGGAATAAAATTCTGCATACAATGATGCAAAAAAGTGAAAATCGCCATTTTTGGACACGTCGTTCTGGTTCTGAGGTACAGAATGTACGAATAGTAATGCCTAGTTGGACGAATGGTTATGCTGTCCAATAACGTATTAATACATAATTTAAACCATTTTCGCAGCTCTAGTAGATTTTACGGTACCGAGTTTTAAATAAGTGAAGCAAGTGAGAAAAAAAAAAGGTTTTAAGCTAAGAGTTATTTCTCTCTTTTGATTCCAAACTGAAATAAGTAGAAGGAGTGTCTACGAAGGAGGTGTTGAATACTGTAGTGAAAAACATGCTCAAGTAGTGATGCTCCAAATTCTATGTAGCTTTATTTATTCCTTTATTTTTCAACTCTTAGACCTACTCGAACAAGCTGACTTTTATATTATTTATTCAAAATAATAATGGTTTTCTGCATGCAATAGTTATATCTCAAGTTTTTTCTTGTCTTCATGTAAAGCCCAAATCGTGTGTGAGTTCTTTGGTTTTGCATATTCAGCGCATTCATTATTTCTGTTTTTTCTAAATCAATGCTCTCAAATGCCTTTATTTCAGAGCTAATAAATATTCGTAGTTATTTTCAATAGGATTATTTTCTTATAACTAAATATGTTGACAATATTCTAAGGAGGAAAATATTGTGAAAATTGGGACAGAGTAAACAAACTTTCTAATTTGTCACATTTTATGCAGCTATTGACACATGCTATGATATAAAACCATCAATAGAACATGTGTTCCCTCTCATTAGAAATTTTGCTTGGAGTTACCCTTTAACACTGAGATGTAATAGAGTGTTTTGCTTACATCTTCATCTCTTAACAATGACACTGCATTTGTAAAAAATTCCTACATAACCCATTTTGTTGGTTGAAATGTTGAACTACAAAAATATTTCACAATTTATCAAAAATTTCCAACAAGATATAGATCTGTAAAATTTCCATGCTATTAAAAGTCATTTTTTTATTTTCTGGCCTACAAATACAATAGTTGTCAAATTTTCAATTGTGGCATGAAGTCAAAACCGTGCTTTAATGACACTGGAAACATATTCAACAAATGTTATAAATCTGAGCAAAGAATTGAATAAATTTATCATTTTTTTTAAGCGAAAAAAAAAATCCAGTTAATTTCAGAATTTGGTGAATACCACCATAAACATGTTCGGATTACAAAACATTTTATTGAGTGTGTTGATGTACCTTTCATTAAGTTTTTTTTCTTTTCACAAGTTGATGTCTAGATTTCAATGGCGGAATGGGTATCTCAACTAAAGATAACTCTTCCCATTAGTCTGTAATCCTAATTCGATTTGACGTTTTATTAGTGCTATTAAAATACATTTTCAGTAACTTTTCAATCCTTAAACTGTTAAGGGGAGTTTATATCGCATAATTTAAACATTAGTGTCAGTGGCGGTAGTTAATAAATCTTTCTCACAAAATCATTGTAGCCGTTTTTCAAAAACTAAATAAAAAAAAAAGACAATCATTATGCTCTTAGTACTTTTCTTCCTCTCTTAATAACTTGCAACATTTGAGAAAGAAAATGTTCCCGTTTTGCAACAATATTTAGGAATTTGGGAAGAATTAATGTTGAACAAATTCCATGTGAAACTCATTTACTCAGAAATGTATGGTTTTAAGTGTATGATTATAATTTGAAATATCTTTCTAAACTTAATTAACATTCATACAAAAAGGAAAAAAAATCGAAAGACTAAAATGCACATTTATCACACATATGGGATCAAACGAAAGAATAATTTTAAAATCTAGTTTTAAAAAAACTAAAAAAATAAGCTTTTTTCCCTCTGTGATTGGTTGAGTTAACATGCACTTATAATAAATCAACATGTAATACAGTTTAGCCTTTAGCATTAATAATAGTTTTAAATATAATACGTTCGTATTTGCAAAGAACGTGAATTTTATCTTTCATTCAGAGTTACGTACATACATACAAGCAAACAAACAGAACCACGTATGAAACTAATAAAAGCGTATTAAAAAGGATTTTTTTGTCAATCAATTCAAAAAATCGCATTTTGCTATAATGTATAAGGTACTCGCATCAGATCAGAGCATACCTAAATGTGAATTTGTGATCAAAATCATGCCTAAAAATGAATTTGAGATTGATAAGAGTAACAAACTTACACACATGAAAAATAGAACTTGCTCGATTAAATTTGCTCACTATTGTACCTCAAAAATTCAATGGCGCATCTCTTGGGAAAAAAAAGAGAGGGGGGGGGGAGATAAAGAAAGCCATATTACAAAGAAAAGAATCTCTCTTCTGTACAAAAGAACCATCAAAATGCTGGAAAGAAACTACAAAGTTTGTTTGCACCAAAGATATTTAAGCAATGCGACTGAAAGAAGCTAAGCCTTTTAAAGAAACTTTCGGAAAATTTCTCTTTTCTGAGTCACTAACTCTTTTTTTAAGGCTATTGAATAACACAGCTAAGAAGCAGAAACTTTGAAAAGAAAGATTTCAAAAGAGTATGCATTTTGGACAAAAGTTACTTAGGGCACGAATACTCTAAGAGAATATGGGGGAAATCGATAAGAAAGATGAACAGAATTAGTGCTTAACAACGTTTGTAGCTCTAATTCACTGGCGTAGTGACAAACATTAGTTCCGAAAGCAGCAGGAAGGCGTATTTACTACCTCCGCCGCGATAATAAGGAAAATATTGAAGATGATTATATCCTTAGCCATGGGGTTTAACATGAATTATTGGAGAATAAACATTACTAAAGCTGAATTGCTCATTCTGTGAATCAGCATTTCATAGAATAGTTAACGACTTTTAAATTAGCTGATTTTGAAGGGCAATGTATATTTAAACACGAAATTAAATTACTGAATTTTTTGATTTGTTGAACGAAGAAAACTTTTTTTTTTAAGGCTATTGAATAACACAGCTGAGAAGCATCAACTTTGAAAAGAAAGATTTCAAAAGAGTATGCATTTTGGACAAAAGTTACTTAGGGCACGAATACTCTGAGAGAATATGGGGGAAATCGATAAGAAAGATGAACAGAATTCGTGCCTAACAAAGTTAATTCCCTAGCGTAGTGGCAAACATTAGTTCCGAAAGCAACGAGGAGGCGTATTTACTACTTCCGCTGCAATAATAACGAAAATATTGAAGATGATTATATCCTTAGATATAGGATTTACCATGAATTATTGGAGAATAAACACTACATAACTAAAGCCGAATTGCTAATTCTTCGAATCGGCAAATCACAGAATAGTTAGCGACTTCTAGATAAGATAATTTTGAAGGATTAAGTCCGCTTAAACATGAAATTAAATTACGGAATTTTTTGATATGTTGAATGAAGAAAATTTTCAATACTCGATAGAAATAACCCACTCATGCATTTTGTTATTTGATGCTATTTCCTTTCCTTTTTTTTTATTCACCAGTAGTACCAATGTGAACAAATTCGCAACGAATTAAAGATATTTATGCATTTTTGCGCTTTTAATTATTTTGTAAATGGACGAAAATGAAAATTTTCAATAATAATTAATTTCCACGAAATTTTCGCTCTTCCTTTAAAGAAGTAAATTGAGTTCTGTGTAAAGATTGGAGCTTTTTCTCACATTAAGGAAAGTGAGAGTCGTAAATTTGTGTTTATGCCTAAACCGCTGAATTAGCGATTTAAGCCAAACTTTGAGATTAAGTTGTGAGCATAATATTTAACAAAGAAAAATATTGCAGGTCTCATTTTACTTAGAATTTCAAGTTCTACAAATTATCTGAAGATATATATAACCATTTTACGAGCTTCTTTCGAGATACTGCTGTATTAATGAAAAAACAGGTGCCCTTTGTCACTAATTTGAACACTGTGGCTAAAGCTAACTTTGTAAGAGGGGGGGGGGGGCTTCGGATATTCATTACAGACCCATGCGAAGTAGATTAAAAAGTTTACCAGCTTTCCATCAATTACTTCCGAATTCAACTCCCCAACCAATTGGCTACAATGTGTATTTTATCATACATATTACTCAAACACATATTAGAACCACAATACGCTTTTGTTTTTATCTATAGTACTTCTATGCTTTAATAACTTCATCCAATATCTTTCCTGCTGGCCCTTCTAGTCGCCCGCCTTTTCGTTTAAATTCTTCATTACGCGTGAACTTGGAATACAATACTAAACATCAAACGCACTCTGAGCCAATCTCATTAAATGCAACTGAAATCGCCACAGCCATCGATTCCCAAATCCGGGAAACACATTCGCTTTGTTCACGGAAACTGAAGACCGACGTCCGGAATGCAGCAACAAGATTATTACGTTGAACTAATCCCTCACATTAAGCATGGATTATTTGGGGGAAGGATATATATATATATTGTGAATACATGTTTTTATTTACGGGGAAAACAAATGTTGTTTTGGATATACACAAGGAATGCACTTTAAAAGTTGATGGCATACTTGAGTCTTGTTAAATTTAGATGGCGGACTTTATTTATTCATTTCAAAGTTCAGAAGAAAGTCTATTCATAAATTGAGTGCTTTAGCAAAAAATATTTACCATGCGTTATACAAAAAAAAAAAAGTGTTGCAGATTAAAAAATTAAGACAGACGATCAAACAAGTAAGATTGCTAAAATAATATTTAAGAGAGTGTGAAAATGGATTTGAATGTTTTGAAACGTTGTCTAGCAATATATTACAAAACAATTTAAAAAATGAACTTAGTTTTTTTTTTTTCAAAATGCAAAAAAAAAAAAAAAAGGAAAAATGCACAAAATGTCTATACAAACAAGCGACAAATAATTTCTCATAAGCCATTTTAGTAGAACTAGCGTTCAGTCGCCTCTACATGTATAAACACTATCTCAACTTTTTTTTGGAAACTAGTTAAAAACAAGACTTTTACAAAACATTTACCGAAAATGGTTTAAAATGAAAAACAAATTAATTCGTTTGGTAGTTCGTGCACAACAAAAACAAACTTACACACATTTTAGTGGTTGTCCTACAAAATATTCCAAGTTTTTTTTCTTTTGACGTTCATTTCAGCTCAATCGCGAAGAATTTAAATGTTGCACATTTTATTACGTATTACTAGGTCAGATTAAGGGGGCAAGAAAAACATTTCACAAAAAGAATCCACAAAATAATCGAATAATGGTTTAAGGTAATAGGAAACTTATCTTTCAGAGCACGTAAATGGAGCTATTTCTTTCAGCTAATTTCATTTCCAAACACTGACGAAATATATCTCTATTATATTAGGTTCCATATGTCAGTAGTTGGCAGTTAAAGCTTCAACTACTTTATTTTTTCAGCACAATGCAATTGGTCTGATTGTAGCTTTCTTAGCTTTAATACAACGTGATTGAGCAATGTGCATGTTATTCTTTATTTTCGCACATGATTTCTCTCACATAAAGAGATATAAGCAAAAAAAAAGTTTAAGTTTCAATTGCATTTGCAGCTTTTTATAGTGTTGGTGACTTTGTTTTTCTAATTCAGTAAACCAGTGGTACCCAACCCATTGCACGCGGATCACTTGGGAAACGCAAATCTGATCTTTGTGGGCCCTTGACTCAATATTGCAAATCGAAAACTATATTCTAAAACCTCCCAAGACAATCGATTGTCTTCATTCTGTATTAAGAATGATTATTGGAACTTGATATCAAATAGTCAGTAATTTGTTTCTAAGCCACCAAGAAAATTTCGCATTAATTTAAAATCATGTATTAATAATCAGCAAGCCGTGGTGCGCACTATTTCTTTCATTTTCATCTGTTCACACATGTTCTTGAAAATTTTCAAAAATCAGATTAGTTATTACGAGCCCGAATTAAAAAAGTGTCTACTGTATAGTCAGACACCAAATGTATGCAGCTTAGTTGTTCAACAATCTATCATCGGAAAATCTGATAAAAAAATATTTTCTCCAAAGAAAGAAGCAATTAATCTGAAACTGCAAAATATGCATGAAGTTCATGCTCAAAACTGCACACTGCTGCCTGCGGAGCCAGAAATTATGACTAAGCAATTTACATCTCCGATTTCGCACGCAAACTTACGGGAAAAGAGACATTTGACATTTAACCAGCATCATATCAAATAGGGAATCCTCATTGCAGATACTTTTCCAGACACGGCATTAACCTCTTAAGGAAGATTGGCATGTGAGACAAGAAGCCTTACATTTGATAGAAATGATCCAGCACGGAAAATTGAAGCTCCAGTCACTAATTTTATAACTTATCTCATGCTCTCACATACAGTTCACTTTTAACAAGTGAAAAAGCAGCCCTAGAAAATTCGGAAAATTCCTCCTTCAGACTTGGGTTTAACAAGAAGAGTGACAGGGGAAAAAATGAATTTGGAATAAAAATTCCACATAAAAGATAAAAGTCTAAAATATATCAGGAAATTAACATTGATTCAAATTATTCATTGCATTTTTATAACAGTTCGAAACTAACTACCATACTTTTAATTCACAGATTGGTTGTTTAACAGTCCCTAGTTGGAAAATCTGATAAAAAATACATTTTCTCTAAACAAAAGAGCAACCCATCTGAAATTGTGCAAATATGCGTTTATTTTAAGCTCAAAAACAGACTGCTCCCCACTCATAACACGCTGACCATAAATTACGACCTAAGCAATTCACATCTCCCATTTCACACGCAAACCAGCAGGAAAAGAGACACTTGATACTTAACCAGCATCAGATCAATGTGTAGGGAATCCTTATTGCAGAAGCTTTTCCAGACACAGCATTAATCTCTTCAGGGAAGAGTGGCAGGTGAGACAAGGGGCCTTACATTAGATCGATACGCTCCAGGATAGGGGATTACTACTCCAGCCGCTAATTTTACAACTTCTCCAGTTTCCCAATCTCCTTGGGTCCTGTGTTTGCCTCAGAGGGATTGATTGTTTGGTTTAATAATGCACTCCGCAGAAGAAATGAAGCATCCAGTACTTCGGACGTATTAAGAATTCTCAATATTTTTATACGGGATCAATAGCATGAAGTTTCTTTGCGGAGTTTGGGAAGAATGGAAAAAGGAAAAAAGTATAAATGAAGTGGAGGTTTATTGATGCAGACGTTTTTATAGATTAAATTTGTTTTTATTGGGTTGAAATATCACAGGAATAAAAATATTATTTCTCCTCACACTTCTAAAGGTGTAAAATCAATAAGAAATATGCAGGCAATTTATTTCCCTATTGGCCTATTGTATTACATGTATGTAAAAGTATTTATCACAATTTAAAATTAAATGCAATAATATTCATATGCAATATTATATATATTTTTCAATAAAACGAACATTCAATTCATAACCATTAATAAGTTTATTCACAGTTAAACTATACATGCCTCGTGTTCATTCGTCCGCACATTTTTGAAGATTTAAAAATTTACTACGATTAAAAAATCAAATTACTGTTTATGCAAAACATAATTTTGAGAAATTGGTTGCGGTAAGCTTTATAAGCTAGCTATAATGCTCATGGATTAAATTCAGTATTTCAAGTAAAAAATATTTTTTGGCTAATAAAAATTTAACTTGAATTTGCGGGGAATTTCGGTTTACATATCACTTAAATAGTTAGTAGAAAAAACAATGAATAGTTTTATTTTCATAGTTCGTCTTATTGTTTTGTAAATGTAAATGATATTTTTAAACGGATCATGATTTAAACTAAGAGCTTTAGTTGTTCACTAGTTTGCGGTAACGTGCTGTGTGCAAAAACCTTATCTTTGCTGCGGTTTTCCGCCAAACCTTGTACAACGTGACTACTGACTACCCAGGAAAAAGACAAACTGGCATTTGAACACCTCACAAATGCTCTGCCAATGTCGCCACAATATTTGTTACGCTTGGGAATGTATGCGGATCAGAGTAAAAATGTAAGCGAGCTTCTTTCCTGAAATGTTTTGGAAATTTGAATAACACTGTGCGGCAAAAAAAAAAAAAAAAAACCATTGAAAATGCTTCTGGCATTTTGAAGGCTGATTCTTATGTAAAATGACCCCCTGAATCCGAATATGACCTCCGTTTCCCCCCATCACGTAACAATTTTTTTTACCCCCCCTCTTTTTTTTTTCATTTTTCCTTAGTTTCAGAGCTATTATATTTTTTTGGAGGGAAATGGAGCCTTATATTCACCCCTAAATTTTTTTGGAGGTCAAGAGAACCTCAAAGTTTAAAATCATGAGCACCGAGAAAAAATCGGGGAACTTGGGGGGGGGGGGGCATAGCCCCCCAAAATATTTGAAAAATCACCAAAAACGATGTTTTTATTCTAGTTTCTTTAAAAAGACCTTTAAAAAAATTTTTTCGGTGCAGAACTAGAGTATAGGATCCGCTCCTATGGCTCCTGGGTCAGAAAAAATTTTCACGCTGTAAAATTAAAAAAAAAATAAATAAAATAATGTTCTAAAAATCGCACTTTGCACTCGAGTTTTAAAGCAGGTCTTCAGCCAAAAAAACAAAATTGTGGCTGATTCTTATGTCAAATGACCCCTATTTTTTAATATGATCTCAGTTTCCCCCCTCCACCCCCTCTTTCCAGAGAGCGCCCCCCCCCCATTTCAGAGTCATTTTACTAATTCGGAGGGGAATAGTACATTACGTAACCCGTCAACATAATTCTAAAAGGCAACAAAGGTTCAAAGTTCAAAATCATGTACATGTGTACCAAAAATATAAATAGGGCGGTATACCCCCCCCCCCCAAAAAAAAAAAAAATCTTTTCCTGTTTTCTAAGAGACGTTTTAAACTTTTTTTTTTTTTTTTGTGAAAAATCAGAGTATTTGATTTTCTCTTTGATTAATGTGTTCGAAATTATTTCGCTTTGTAGAAAACAAATTATATTATAAAATAAAAAAAAATATTTTTTTTCTTGTAAGGGTGGCTCGTTGCATATCAGTCGCATCGCACGTCCGCATGAAAGAAGACACTGTTCCGGCTGACTCTTCTACAAAGTAACCCATTTTTCCCAAATACTATAAATTATCACTTTCACAAAAAGCCCCCTCCCTCCTTCTTGTTTTTCAGTTTTCAAAGGTTTCCGAGCCAATATTTTGATTTTCAGATTAAAGGAGCTTGACATTAACCGTAACACTCTTATAGATAGAGAGGTGCAAAGTTGAAAATTATGAACATGTATAGCAAACTGAGAGACTTAGATAAAAATGTGCATACCTGCACCCCCCTTCACCCCTTCACCCAAAAAAGTTTTTAAAATCTGGAAATACGTTTTTTTTTTCTTTGTAAAATGACTCTGAACATACATTTTCATATTTAAGCTTAATAGAAACACTTGTCAATACATTATCTCTTGCCACGATAGCATGTAAGTATTGTTCCTATCATTGGCATTTGGAATTTCCAAGTTTTCTGCTTTTTCACATACATACCTTGCTACTGCAAGTCATTTCAGTTTTACTAAATGCTATTGTAATGCAAAAGAGTATTGAATCATGAAAACATAAATAATTGCTTAAAAATAAGACTGTAATATTTCTATTGGCTCGATACACATTTTACAATCACCTGGAAAACGTAAAAACCAAATAAAGAGAAATAAAATATATTTCTAGAATAAATATGTATATCTATGCGAAACTAAAATTCGCATACGACTCTATACCGCTCAGAAAAAATACTCTAGAAAAGCAAACATAGAAGTCAACAACAGATGCGTGAAAACTTTCATATTTTATTTTCCCATACACCAAAGAATTTTCTTTGCCCTTAACTTTATTTTCCAAACGCTGGAATCTACCGGGTAAGCTAGTCAGAAATAACACGAGAGAAAAAAAAAGAAATCTAAAACAGTGACTCTGGAAGCTAGGAATCGATCCACACTATTTTGAATTCTCTGTCTCAGGGCCCCGGAATCTCCTCCGAAACGTAACGGCAATACAGACTCCATCTGAGAAAGAATGAAGGAAAACTTCCGACGAAACTATTTGAAAACTTTCTCTAAAATCACTCTCCAGAAAACTGCATACTTACGTTATGTAGAAGTATAAAACTTATCATTCCGGCTTTGCTAGCGATTGCCAACAAGTTTTATGAATCAACAAAATCGATTTTGAAGTAAGAATGTAAGACATTATAACCCTTTCACGACCAAGGGAAATGTTTTGCCTTAATTTTGCAATTGATAATTGTCGTATTTGATTGTAACTTAAGCTGCATTTTACATTCGGAATTAGAAATAGATTCTGCACGGGGTATTATTTTTTTGTGTTATTTCAGTTAATATTTTGCTAACATATGTCGAACGCAAATATGCAAACAAGAACGCTTAGGAAGGAAAAAATTGTTACATTAACGTAAGTAATGCATGTCAAGGTTTTTTGTACTTCACAGCCAAAAGAACTTGCTTCACAGAATATCAGAATTAAGACATCATTATACGTGGTAGTGATAATTTATTATTGATGAGAATTTTGTATTATTTTAGTTAACATTTTACTATAAGGAAATATGTTACATAAAGTAAAAAAAAAAAACTGCACAATATGTATTTTTCTTTCGATTTTTATTTATTTTACTTTTAAAAAATATAAATGGTAAAATATTATTTGTTCTCAGTAATCTTAAGGTCCCGAAAGGATTAAACACTACTGAATGCTTTGAATTACTTGCAAACGCCTATTTTTAATTAAAAGTTTTGTTTAAAAGATAAACATATATTTCTGAGCTTGAACTATTCTTATAAAATATAATCCAGACAATATTTCAAAATTATGTTGTAATGCGCTCTTACAGATAAAAACTTTATTGTTTCCTAAAATACAGAAACTCGGTCAAAACCTCAGGGTGTAAAATGCGAAGCATGATAATATATTCTCCTCGCGATGTGATTAAAAACTGTTTCAAAGCATCTCATAAATTTTTATCATAGCTTAAAGTAATTTTTTACTAGTTTCTGTATTTTGAAGTAATTTACATAACAAAAACGAGTATGTCTAGATTCTGGATATTATTCATTGTTATGATAACAAAACTAGAGAATGTAATAGAACACTTTTGTAGGCTAATTTTAAGATATAAATTTATTTAATGATTACAAAAACTCTTAAATACGTAGCACAAGAAATACACAGATGTGCCTCAAAATGTATGTGTAAATATTAAACTAGCTATCATTTCCTTAATATCATCCTGTATAATATCCTGAATATTTAATAATATAAACTGTATTATTTAAGTTTACCAACACCGCAAAAAGTTTTAGGAAGAAATTCAAATGATATATATTTCTTTCTATTTTGCTAATTGAGTTGGATATGCTTAAAGCTGTCTTTCGATGCTTTTTCATAACTAGCAAAAAAAAAAAAAAAAAGATTTTTGCTGCATCTGCAACAGCAGTAAAGAATAATATTACAGTAGAATCTTATTAATCCAGAATTATAGACGATACACGTCGTTCGATAAATGCAAGTATGGATGAAACAATAAATTCAGTCAATGTACACGAACAAACTGCTGTACATGGTAAATAATGAATTTTGAATTCAAGAGAATTAAAGATAAAATTGTGTAAGAGAAAATTACAAAATACATTGCAAAAATACAAAATATGGCTTATGAAATTGAAATTACAGTACTGCTCTATCTCGTACTTTATTTATACAGTATTACATCTAAATGGCTGTCCGAATTAAAAAAAAGTCCGGTTTAAAGAGGTTCAGATTAATGAGGGCTTGCTGCATAGAACTATGAAAAATCAATGCATTGCAGTTAACTGCTTTGGACCATTAAAAATGAGCTTTTATCAAGGCAACTGAAGCAAAAAATAGCCTACATTAATCACTCATATAAAAAAATTCAAACAAAATCTTTTAAAGAAAGTTTTAAAAGCATGAAACAGTTACAAACAAGGAAAACGTTTTTATGACATGTCGTGTCAAAAGTTATGACAAAAGAAATCCCTTCTAAAGAAATATGACTAAACCTGAAGTACACAGTTGGAAGGCGATCAAACGGAAAAAAGTAATCGTCCACAGCAGCTGTCCGATTTTTTTTTACCCGACAGACCCCCCTTTGGCTGCGTTAGATTTCAATCATAGGCATCGATTCACTCTACTGCGATTGAACAATTTCCCTATCGATATATCATCAGGAAACGCGCAGTATTTCACAGATAGCAAGGGAAAAAATGACATATGATATTTTGAGGATGGGGCTCTGAAGGAAATATGACAGAGTTGCTGAAAAGTACAGCTACATCTGAACATGAAACTACAAATTCTTCGCAATTGAAATACACATTTAATCATTCAAAATAAAAGTAGACAACTATTAGTGTTTAGTGTCAACTGCTTCGTTTTCTTTATTCACTGCAACAAAACTACGTATTTGAATGTTAACTTATTAAATAGGATAAAAAAGGACAAGTTGCAAGCATATTTTACACCACTTGACATGAAAACTAATAGCAACAATGATTTAACATTTATTGAGACTTACTTTTTACTTTATTATTTTATTTTAAACCTCTGGTAGTTTTTTTTATATATATATTTTTCTATTATCTTTGACTTGAAGTGTTTATTAATCTGTAGGACTGGCTTTTTTAACAATAAAACAAAGAACATAAGCCAAATCTTACATAATTTAAAATTATAAAATAAAATCGTCAACTTTTCCATTAATCGGCACCAAAAGTTCGCCATTAACGTCTCGTAGTAAATGTAAGTATAATGATAGTTTATTTCAGTTTAACTTCAATCTTAAAAATTTAATTTTATTTACGTCCCTAGTAAAAATTATATACACGTTCACCATAACTATAACTAAACTTGATAATGACTTTTTTACGCGTGACATTATTTACCAATGAGTGAAAAAAATTAAAATCTTAGAGCTCTGCTCCACATCAGCGTAAAACGTGACCGAAACCGAAGGCAGAAACCGAAAATCCGGGTACTTTCCACAGGAACACTATGTAATCCATTTTACGTTTCTGTTTTACGTCGATGTGGAGCAGGGCCCTTAGTGAAATTTTTTTTCCCGCATTCGCTATCTGACATTTTACGCACACAAACGAATTCCGCATGTATTAAAACCAACTTTACGCAAAATATGTGCACTGGTCAGTTTTAAGTATTTACTAAATACAGCAGAGTTCCAAAAACTCGGGACGACCACACAGTGGTTGGACTGAAAAACCCATGCAAAAAACCTGTTGCTGCCTCATTCCCGATAACTTAGCAATTTCAAACTCTGTCACTTTTCAATCCACATTAAGCCGAGTTTTCAGGACTCTACTGTGGTGAAGTTAAATCATACAATCTTTTTAGTTGTGCAATACAAAGAACAAGTCAAATTAGTCGTATAGTCTAAATTTCGTTCATGTGGGAAATGATGCAGTTTACGAAAATTCATTCGTAAAATCGAACAGGGCTGTAGCGAACACAAAGTGAATCATTATTAAAATTGAAACACACGATATTAAATTTAAATTCACATTGAAATAACGAGAAATTGTTGTTCGCCAAAAAGTAATAATGAAGTGTCTACATCCTAAAAAAAAACAACTAAGTTTGGTTATTTCAAAATAATTTTGTCCTTATTCAGCAAATCACTGAATAAATAACTGAAAATAAACATAAAACGAAAGAAAGTAAACTTCAAATTGGGTAACCAAAATAATCAAGACTAACGTCAAAAGAAAACGGCAAAGTAAAAATCCGTAGTTTATGTGTGAATAAATTTAACAATAAGTAGTAAAAAAAAACTTTCAGGACGATGCATTTTTCTTTCTCAGCTTAACATCAACAATGGCGTAACCGAAAAGAACAAAAAGGAATTAAAACAACAAATGATTTAGTCGGCTTCTTTAGCAAGGACTTCACGTTATCTTTCCTCACCGTTGCCAATAAATTTAACACTTAAGCGCTATTTTTGAACAGATATTATAAGGGTATTTGACCTGAAGGAGCAATGTAAACATTAAAGTATTTCCGTGGAAAGAAAACAGGAATTCGGTTCAAGTTAAGTGTCACTCAGAGTATTTTTTCAGTTTTTTTTTAATTTTACATGTAAGTTATTGATTAACAAATAGACTAAGCATTCAGAAAAAATAAGTGCGATTTAAATGTAGTCTGAAGAAGCGAAACATGAATAAATTTGTCATTTTACTCTTGAGTTACACGTAAAAAAACTGGACCAGCTCCAATATTTATTCTGTTCTGACAGTTTTGTAGTTGTGGGGCAATGTCTTAACGGTTTTGGGTTCCCAACTGAACGCTCATATCTTTTCACACATTGGAAATACAACAAATTGAAAAAAAGAAAAGGGGTACAATAGAGATGACAAGGGGGGGGGGGCGTAGAATATTTTTAATAATCTTCCTAAAATGACAATTTTTGAATTTGCTGTGCAACTTTGAAAATTTAGGCTTTTGAAAAACAAATAGGTGAAGGCAACTTATCTTGGTTTCTAAAAAAATTACAATAGAAACTTGAATATTACGTAATGACAGAATACAAAACTTTTTAAACTATAAAGGAAATTAAATATTAAAAACTGTCGAATAACTGTTTTTACTCAAGCAACAACATTCGCAAAAAAATGCTTTTTAATTTGATGAAAATACAATTTAAGTACAAAAAACAACACCACAACCATGTAAAAAGCTACAAAACAGTTTACTATTTACGGCGGAAAACAAAAATAAAAATGACTGAACATTTTGCAAAAGATATAGAGATGAAGGATAAAAAAAAGTCTTTTTACGGTAACATCGTAATGAAAAGCACTTATATTCCAGCTTTAGGGAATATCAAATGCAGAGATTTACGTTAATTTACTTTTAATTTGAATAAGTAAAGAATGTCACAAACATTAAATTCAGACAAGCCCGTATCTCTCGTCGCGATACTTAAACGCAATAAAGAGCGGTTTTTAATCACAGCTTTTAAATCATGTGGCTAATTAAGCTTTCAGGAGAAAATTAAAGTCGTGATTAAGGAGAATCTTTAATCTTTACGGAAAGCCAATTTCTTGCAGGGGATAAGATGCAACACGATGGTTTAGTAGTCACGGTAAATGAGATAATAGAGCTCGAGTCCAAACAACCAATATTTTACATGAAAATTCTGAGTCGCTTCTAAAACTGACTGCAAGCCAACGCGGTACGTTTTATTATTACTTTATATCATTAATTCAAATAGCTACATATCACTTACCAGTGGTAATAGTGGCCCGCGTCAAATATTCCAAAACAAAAAAATGAGAAGTTGACATTGAGTTAAGTGAATAAAACAAAATTTTACTGGAGAAGGGACAAAACGATTATGCGTTATTAAAACAGCTGTTCAAACCATAATAATGAATCATTTGTTGCGTGTTTATGTTTTCTTTTGAATTAAAAAAAATATATATATATATGTATATATTAGTGTGGTTTTAGTAGTTATTTTAATATACGATTTTAATGCTCTTCTTTCCTACAATACTCGCAAATAAGTGGCTTACTTAGCTTTTTCGCGATGGCGTGTAAACTATTTAATTAACAGAACATCTTTTAAATATTAAAACGGAGAAGGCGGCTTTTAATATATTTTGATGAAGATAAACCAAATGGTATCATGTAACATCATAACTTGCGCATATAGTACTAGTTAAGAAAAAATTCGTAAAAATCGTGCAACCTTCAATTTGTTTTCGTCGAACTTTTTTTCTATTTTTTTTTCTTTGAGATGAGTATCTATTGTCAACGGCGAGCGATATATGCAACATTGAAATATTTTACAACAGCAGTATTATTTCAACTGATCAGCTAACAGTCCTCCTTCTCTTAAAAAGGAAAGTGCAATAAATTAATTAGCCGTTATATATTAGGCGAGCTTAAGCATCAAGAATCATTCAGTAAGATTTTTTTTCCTACGGTGCGAAAGATAATCCGCAAGTCAATTATCATAAGCGAAGGACTACTATGGGTGAAAGCTGAAATAATCCTCACCATTTTCAGGATTTCTTTTCCTAAAGCAAGTTTAACGGACTTAGATCATATTTTATTCCTTTTCAAACAAACATAAAATTGCGTCCCCCGCAGTAAGGACAGCATTTCTGCCAGATTTCTATAATATTACATAGATATGAATTTGTAACCTATAACACAAGAGACAAGCGCTACAGCTGAAACAGCAATAATCCAAGCATCAGAAGTACAGTATGTAAGTGGTATAATATTAATACGATCAATATGAAAATAATTAAATATAAGAATTGCGTTTTACTAAAGCAAAAATTATTACCACCCATCGAACAAAACAAAGACGCATATAAACAATTTAAATTGAATGAAAAAAAAAAAAAACTTCAAATCGCTTGCTAGGAACCCCAGTAAAAAGGGATGTCCAGAAAAAAAATTACGTTCAAGTATCTTAAAGCTAACATGCAAAAAAAAAAAAAAAAAATTATATATATATATATATATATATATATATATATATATTACGAAAAAGGCATCTTTACACAAAATAAATATTTAAAGTATTATCAAATTTCTAAAATTTAGGGTGGTAAATTAGGTAAGAAGATAAGCTTTATTTAAATATTCAATTTAATAAAAGGTGTCGATTTTAGGAACCGTTTTTTGAGTATCAGTATTGGGGCACTTAAGCTCAGTAGCTAGTAAAATATTTAGTGGGTCCAATCAATGGTGAATTTATCACCAGTAGCTACGAAAAGAGTAAATTACTTATCAAATCTACAGTGTCCTAGTCAGTGCAATACTAATAACAACCAGTAGAATATGAAGAGTATAATTAATGGAACTAAACTATGGAAAAATTAATCACCAGCCATAAAACCATACATTCAGACTTCGGATACTTAAAAAAAAAACTAAAAGTCAGAAATAAAAGAATACATTGAAAAGCAGGATGGCAGCAGCTACGCTTTCCGCCTCCAACAGATTCACATAATTAAACTTCATAAGCAGATGTTTTCGAATACAATAATAAGGGGACTTTTATTGAAGATCATGAAATCAATTCGCATAAGCGAAAACCCTACCGAAATCCAGACAACATCACCCTCCAAAGAGGTTTTTAAAAACTTTAATGTTTACTCAACCCTGAGTAATAATGAATCTTCATATAATAACTTCCAGCCAAAGTCTCTAAATGAAGTGCCAGAAGGATTTTTAGAAACCGATCCCCAGTATACAAGAAGCTATCGAAGCGAGAGATATTAATTTCTTTTGTTTTAAAACAATGGGTTAATCTCACATAAACTCAAATGGGGAGTTCTTTTTTGTCTTTCAGACATTCCCTTCGAAAGACACATTTGCTTAATTAAAAGCGAGAATAAAATAACGTTCCAAAAACAGCATAATTAAAATTACTGCCAAGCAGTAAATAAGTTCTTCCAGACGCAATGAACTTTGCAATTCGTTGTGATAATCTAATAACTGCATCTATGTTCGAAGTTGTCCCATCTATTGTTAAAATTGATCAATTTTCTCTCGATTTTTTTTCAAATGAAATTATTTTTAGTTTTTAAAATGTACTGCGAATGGAAAAAAATTGTTTTTCTCTTATAGTTTTTATTATTAAAAAAAAAGGATGAGCTTTCAGGCCTTAACTATTGTTTGTTTTTCCCCTGGCAAACTACTTTTACATGAACACTTAACAGTTTACATGCATAGTACCTACTAAACTTAACGTAGGCATACGTTTGTAATTCTTTATGATAATCTGATAGCTGTATTAATGTTATAAGTTGTTCTGTCTATTGTTAGAATTGATCAATTTTATCAATTTCTTTCAATTAAAATATTTTTTAGTTTTTAAAACTTACTGTGAATGGAGAAAGAGACAAGAATTTTATTTCAAAGCTTTATTACAGAAAAAACAAAAAAGAAAAAAAAAGTGCGTTTAGTTTTTCCAACGTTTTTTTTTACATAAATGTGTGTGTTTTTTTTACATACATTTTTTACTGCTTTTACATAAACATTGCAAAAAGATCGCACTAAACTGAATGCAAGCATATCTTTGATCTTTTACTTACTTTAATAGAATTATGTCATGAAAGCTACAGAAAAAAGACTTTTTTGAGGTACATTTTGATCACTATAATTTGGGTAAGAGCCACAGTTCCACAAATCGAAAACAATCCTGACATTCATTAGATATCATGGTCACACGAGTTTTCCCAAGTGCTACCGAAACTCATTAGGTGACAGTGCGTGCAATTGAAAAAAGGGAATGAGAAGGCTCTGATTGTATGAAATTAAGGAACTATTCTCACTCTTAATTACTACTCGTTTCTTATATGAGTTGTAACAATGCTTAAATTTTTAGCATTGAGTCATTTTTTTCTTTTATTTCTTCATTATTATCTTTTTGCCTTAGTAAATACTAAAGAAGTTTTCATATAAAAAGGTGCAACATCGACAGTCTGAAAATGTTTTTACTGCGTTTGTTCATTTACACTGCAAAAAAAAAAAAAAATAAATAAATAAATAAATAAATAAAAAAAAAATAAAAATAAAAAATAAAAAAGCGTTGTTTGAACAATAAAATACTAGCAGCAGAGATTTCAGTTTAAAACTGTAAAATGTACAGTAATAAACTGTAAAACTAACCATTTTACAGATTACTACTGTAAAGCAGCATTTTTAGTTTATTAGAGTAAAATGACCAATTTTACAGTTTATTACTGCAAAATTAACAATTTT
Organism: Uloborus plumipes; assembly: GCA_038373865.1. Classification (NCBI taxonomy): domain Eukaryota; kingdom Metazoa; phylum Arthropoda; class Arachnida; order Araneae; family Uloboridae; genus Uloborus; species Uloborus plumipes. The sequence goes on from JAXGGA010004784.1 coordinate 35,065, forward strand.
TACAATTTGTTGCTATAAAATTAGCTGCATAATACTGTAAAAACAATATCCATTTTTTAGTGTATTAATTTATTTATTTTAACCAAGTTTGGAAAAATATCATTTGCAGTTGAACAGTTTATTGCAAAAACCAGTCATGTAATAAGCTCTACAAGTTCGAAAAGCATTTTTACCGTTATTTAAAAAAAGTCTATACGTATTGTAATATTTTTAACATAAAGCTATACATATTTAGACATACTTCTTTCAGAAAAAAGTTTTGTAATCGCAATTGAGTAATTTAATGTAATGATAAAATTTTGAAAATGAGAAGTTTTGTCATTTAACAGGTTTTTGTAATAGACAATTCAATTTAGTTCTACGATTTGTTTCTACTCTACTTGTCGACATATATGCAAGGGACAAGGTGCTTAAATTCAAAAGGCTCCTAGTAAAACTATCATTAATTCCTGATAATTAGTATTCCTCATCTTTAGTACAGAGTATTCCAGTACTTTTAAACCTTCAGCATTTGATTGAAATAAATGAAAAGTGTTAAATTAATGATGGTCACACAAATTGCAAAACAGTTTTTTTTTAAAACTTTCAAATGCGTACATATTTAACTAAGCACTTTTCAATGCACACATACACATAAAAAGTACTTTAATGCATTTTTCAGAGTTACATTTTTAACGGTTTCTTTAATTTTACTCATGATTTATTAAAAGGAATTTGTATACTTACGTCTTCGATTAAAAAGTGGTAAAAATTGATTCTGGAAGATTTTCTATACGCGAAGACGCTTTTTTTGTCTTTAGAAGTTCTTAATGTTCCTTCTACATTGTGCTTTTTAAGATGAAAAAAAAATCATCAAACCGCGACAAAACAGTTTAATTTTAAAAACTGACTCGTTCCCAAGAGTGTAATTTAATCAAATAGCGTGAATAAGGTTCAAAAATCCGGAAAATTGTATAAACTCAGTACATTATTGTGCACATTATTTGGCCATTCCTTAGAAGTCGGACAAAATAATAACGAAAAAAAAAAATGCTCAAATTATTAAAAATTCATCTGATGGAAAATATAAATTCTAAAAATTGCTATTCTCACTCTTAATTACTAGTGTATATATTTATATGGTTATGCATGTCTTAAAAATGCAGAAAAACGAAAGATTTAATGTTCCATTACGAAGACAAAATATAAAAAATGAACGCCGAAAAAGCATTGGTGATAGAACTCTAATGTAAACAAGGCATTTCTTTTCAAATGATCGGTGTTCGAAGCAGTACAAACATTCGGCCCGAAGGCATATTTATTTATCAAACAAAATTACATCTAGAACAGACGATCGATATAGAACACTCTGCATTATTACGAATCATGAGAGAAGTCTCAATGTACTTCACTAAATTATTCACCATAACTGTTCCGCACGACATATCGAAAAAGGATAACTTCAGTCAGGCAGAGTGAATCCAGAACGCTCAAAAACTGTACACGAGCACTGTTTTTTGCACACTGAAGGAAAATTTTAAAATTACTTTCTTAACGCAAATGATACATTTTTAGCAACAATTCCCTGACATTAAACAATTACAAGTGTTACTGGCAAATCATTAAACTATGCCATTCACTGCACTGCAAAAAACTGAATTGTTGTTTTTACAGTATAATACTGGCAGCTGAGGTTCCAATTTAAAACTGGAAAATGCACAGTAACAAACTGTAAAACTAGCAATTTTACAGTTACTTACTCTAAAGTTAGAAATTTTACAGTTTATTGACGTACAATTTAGCTGTATTATTCTGTAAAGCAGCAGTATAATACTGACAGCAGAGGTTCCAGTTTGAAACTGTAAAATGCATGGCAATAAACTGTAAAATTAGCAATTTTGCATTTTATTACTGTAAAGTTAGCAATTTTACAGTATATTACTGTAAAATTAGCAATTTTTACAGTTTGTTACTATAAAATTAGCTGCATTATAGTGTAAAAACAACACTCATTTTTTAGTGTGTATGCCTAGGCACTGTATATAATGCTGGGCGATTTTAGGCAAAGTATTAAACAGGAGAGTTATTATAATTTTCCTAGGCATTGCGTATAATCACTAGACATTCTATAGAGTGAAAAAATGATATCTTGGCAAGTACGGAAAAAGCTTCGAATAACACAATTGTTTAAACGTAACTGAGATTTTAATGTTTTTTTACTGTCTAATTTATAACATCGGAGGAACTTTCAAATTTTAATGGAACTTTTAGACTGAATGAGGAGCCAAGATTAAAAAAAAAAAAAATAGCCACGATTAAGTTTCCGTAACTCCACAAAGTTAAAAAATATTGTTTTTCATTAGTTTTTCTGAATCAAATGATTCGCGTTTAAGATGCATCAAAATGAATTTCGAGAGATTTCAAATAAATTACAGATAAATTAGTGGTTGGTTTCATACTTTGCGTGTTTCTCATTGGGCATCCTATACAATGCCAAGGAAATGCGCAAAATGTGAAAAAAAGAAAAAAAAATGTATACACAAAATATAGTAAAATAACATGAACAAATAAGGCATCAAATTAACATTGCAAATATGGTTCACTAAATATGCTTTTTGGCTGCACTTAATTTCAATAATTTGAGCGAAATTTAGATTCAGATTTTAGTAAATGAAATAGAAAAAAAATACCGGTTATAAATCTTGTAGAACGTAAATGGTAGTATTTACTTGAATCATTGCATCAAGATCGGAACGACCGTTTTGCACACAACCGCAATGTAAAAAAAAATCTTCTTTTAAGATTGCGAAGGAAAAAAATGAAGAACAAGGTACTCTCTGCCCACTTTTCATCATTTATCAATGGCAAATTCTTTTTATGTAAGAAATCATTTCTCAGCTATTATTGTTGTTCGACGTGGTATTGTTTTCAGTTGACATTTTTTAAAAAGATGTAAATCGACCATAAATATGTATGCATATTGCATACATGTATGGCATCAAATGTAAAAATGTTTTTCAGATTTAGACGGGGTGGGGTCACTACGAGACTGATTTTTTTAAGGATCGGTCAAATAAAAAACAAATAAAAAACCATGGTTTTGCATTTTTCTCGATTTTAATCCTAAAAGGAAACGTGTAGGTATTAACTCCCACGAAAAAATCCTAGGAGCACTACTAAATAAATTAAGGCCAAAAAATAGAAATTATTTTTAAGAGTTAATATAAATCGAAATCAGACTTGAATAGGAAAACCATGAATTAAATTAAATGACCTTTTTATACCATAACCTTTAATAATAAGGTTTTGCAAATCTAATGAATTGCATTTTTTTCCCTTCATCACTCGTAAGATGTGATATATTTATAAAATATACGCGTTAAAGGGGGGGGGGGACTGAACGAAAAAAAAAGAAAGAAAACAAAACAGAAAAAAATAAGAAGAGAAAAAAAAGCTGCCTAATACTTTGAAGCTTATAAAAGTAGTAATTAATTTTCAAAAGAATAATCATGTGTAGTACATAGGCGTCCATATCCCCCAAAACCGACTGCATTCCCCAAATACTACAGAGCCCTCCCCCTCCCCCCGCAAGAGCTAGAACCCCCTTAAAAATGAGCCCGAAAACAATCCCTTAAAATTTCAGTGCTGCTGCATGAAACTTGACCTGCCACTTCCCTGATGGGTCGATCCCCATGGCGATAAAATGTTTTCGTTTAATATTTACAACTGTTAGCCTACTTAAGATAAGCATTCCACATAGTACTAATAATCTAAATTATAGTTTAAAAAAAACTAAAAAATACGCTTTTAGAGTTAATTTTAAAAATATTAATTTCACGTTCTTTACAAATATAAAAGTATTATAATACTATCATTAAAACTAAAGGGTATGCTATATTTCCTGATACTCTGATTTCCCTCTGCTTTTCAAAACTATTGAATATCCCCTAAGTTTATATGCATTTATAATACATCAACATGTAATATAGTTTAGCTTTCAGTATTAATATTAGTATTAAATATATTACATTTATATTTGCAAAGATCCTAAATTTTACCTTTTATTCAGAGTTACATATATACATACAAACAAACCCACATGTGAAGTTAATAAAAGCGTATTAAAAAGAGGGATACCATTAGCTACAGAGGAACTAGAGTTACAAAAAAAAAAAAAAAAAAAGAAGCTTGCGCGAGAGAGCTTCCAAAAGATATCAGGTTTGACAAAATTGATCATCGGAAAAAACACAGTACAAATAAACAATGATGTAAAATGTCAATAAAATGCCAAGGATTACAAAAGTACAGTGACCAAACGTTCAATTCCTCTATTGTTTTACAAAAAAAAAAAAAAAAAAAAAAAACTAATTTTAAGACTATCATTTAAAATTATTTTTATCTCTTGAATGCATGGTGTAGCCATTTGGCAACAAAACTATTTTTAATTAGAAAGTGGTGAAAATTTAGAGCTAAATTTTTTTAAATATTTTTCCATGTTTTCTTATTACATTGACAAATACATGTATTTTTTTCTAAGAAAAATAATAAATCATCCACTGTAGGGTTAAGCAGAGAGCTATATGCAGTACTTGATGGAAAGAATTTCAGTTACTGTTGCTTCCAGGTTAAGCTAGCTTTCAACAACATTTGTGAAGTTGCTGTGTGATGCAATTAAAACAAAAATAATCAAGTTTATTGATTCATGAGAAAAGGTGTACTATATGCTTTTATACGAATTGCTTTTATACGAGTTTTATACGAATAACTGAAACACGTAACATCAACATGTAATATAGTTTAGCCATTAGTATTAAATTTATTAGTTTTATCTCTGTAAATAATGTGAATTTTATCTTTTATTCAGAGTTACATACACACATGCAAACAAACAAATAAACCCACATGTGAAACTAATAAAAGCGTATTAAAAAGAAGCTTTCTTGTAATACACATGGGAATGAAAAATATTTCACTTACAGCATTTCCTTGCTGATTGCTTCCACTTCCCACGCTATTGCTGGCGACAGTATTCAAAGTATTCGTGGATCCCGACTTCTTCCTCAGGGGGGACATTAATACTTGATAGAGGAGAGATTTGCGTCTGCGGGAGCGACGATTGGGGGGCGTCGTCGCCGCCCCGGAGGGCTGCCCGCCCCCCGAGGAATCGGTGGAAGAAGAGGAAGAACTCGAGAGAACAGAATTGGGGGCATGAGGCAGATGCTGAGGATGCAAGGGTGGTTTCTGGTTTTGCTGCTGGTACTGTTGTTGTTGTTGCTGCTGTTGTTGCATGTGCTGTTGTTGTTGCATGTGTTGCTGTTGTTGCATCTGCTGCTGCATCTGTTGAGATTGATGGGGATCCCGGAACTGAACTACGGCTTGAAACATGTTTCTTTTTGCTTGTTGCATATATGTATTTGGGTTTTGAATCAAATTTATGACTTGGTAGGAATTTTTTTCAGGGATTATTAAGACTTTTGGAGCTATTGATATAGATGTGGTTCAACAAGAAGTTATTATGGGAAATTCCTGATTTAAACAAAACATGGTGAAGTCACAAGCTTGAAGGATAGACTAATATAGATAGATGTAAATACACACAGACTGTTTTGTCGGTTATTCCAGCAATTTTCAGTAGCGACATTTCCAGAAACAAGAATTCGCCAACATCAACTTTGATTTATCAAACACCACTTTAAACACATAATATCTCATGGAAATAATTACTTTTCAAGGTCTGCAAAAATGCAGATTATTTGATGTACAAAATTTCCTTTAATCAATTTCTTATTGAATATATTTAAAAATTTGACACCTAACAAGAAGTGGAAGAATTAAAAATGCACTCTAGCCGGTAAAATCACGGAAAATGTCTGTTTTCTTAAGTTATCACAAACTTTTAATGCATGCAAATATATGCATATATTTGATATCCGTGTAACATTAAACGTTACAACGACCGATAAACGGCAGTGGAAAATAAATTTAAGCTTATCATTTGTATGTGAGTATTATAAAAAATGCTGCTGAAAATTTTCTCGATAATTTTTTTAGGCTTCAAATTAATCGTATTTCTTTATTTATTTGATATTAATCTGTAATTTTTTCGCTTACATTTATTCCGTGTTATTTTAGAAGCACTTTTAGCTCCTAATTTGTTGTTTATGAATATTTAATAAATTTCACAATTCCAACAATTTAATTCTATGATAACGTTATAACACTACTATAATCTCTAAAATTTTCAAATGCCACATATTAAACGACATCTATATAACTTGCACCTACAACAAAAACTTGCATATTTTTTTCAATCTTAAAACCATCAATATATTTAACATTCAATATATTCAAGAGCAATATCCAAATGAAATTATTTTTTATGAGCCTTTTCCCATTTCTAATTATTTTATTTTTACTGTTTTGATCGCTTGTATTTTATCTATGACACATCAGTAATGAACACTAAAAAGCAAGACAGGCTGTTTTAAAGCTAAACACTGAAGTATACCACATTGTACTTGTTTTGTAATGGTAGCTTAAAAGGGCAGGATATGCTTTTCTTTTTCATTAACTGAATTGGCATTTTCAAGATGATATTCCACGTTTTTATATCAATTTATTTATGGCAAAGAAAATTTTTTTGAGACATGAAGAGAGTGGAGACGATTCAAAATCCACAGAAATTTAAGAACACACCACAAACTGAAAAGCAGAAATGGTAATGCAAAAACAACAACCGGCTACTTTGACGAACCCTTAATGGACCCTTAGGGGAACCAGTCACACTAGAACCCCCTAGGGTCCACCCGGGAACCTTCAAAAGGTGCGATGTCCTATCCGCTTTCATGTAAGTCCACCACAAAACAGCACTTAATCCAACGCCCTTGAAACACAGCCACGTTTTTCGACGAATCCACACTGCAAAGGATACGATGCTATTGCGTGCAACCAAGACGGAATGCCGTACGGTGGCTAATCTCACAATTTGTCACCATCTTCTTTCTCCAAGGAGATGGATCCACAGCTAAAAACACGAAAGCCGACTGCCCCGATCAACGCTCATAGAAGATCTGTCTCCCCCTTTTGTCTCTTTTCGCTCAGGTTGTCATGGCAACCGCGAGAATAGGGGGCGGCACCCTGCGCATTGCGCAGGGGAAGGGTCAATTCAATCATGTGGCGCAGGGTGGAGGGGCTGACGGATACCGGGGCGCAGGAGCTGGAGGTGGGAATGTTATTTTAGTGTAAATAACAGAACTCGGGGAAAAATGAAGAATTTCCTGCGTCCTCTATGATCACTTCAGGCATATGCTTCGGTGGTATTGTTATTTTTAGGATCAAAAGTGGTCCGCTCAGCAAAATAGTTTTATTTTGGAATCCCTGCATATATGTAGGAAGTAGTGAGAATCAGGAATCATAAAACGAGTGCTGGTATTGCAGGTGCTAGGTCAAAATGCTTTTTTTCATTTGTCGTTTTGCAGAAAGTATTAAAATAAATACAATGCAGAAGTTTTTGTACTGCTGAATTTTACGATGAAACTGATCAATAAAAATCCTTTCAATAGCGAAAAGAGTTGAAGCTTATAAACAATGTTCTAAATTACATATTTCTTTTCCCTTTTAATGAAAAAAAAAAACTTATTCCTAAAGCAACATTAATTGTCTTATAATCAAAGGAAGTATAAATGACTTTGGAAAATACATTCAACCAAATAAAGCAAGTGCACAAATTGTTGCAGTGTTCATAAACCAGATTCAATTATAGATATTTAATTGGTTTATGGTTCGTGCAACACATATTGCAAGACATTAAAAACTTCCTTTACTTCATGATTCGGTGGGTAGAATAAAAGTTGTTTTGATTTTAATTATTTCGCAATCACCTTTGATTGAGGACGCACAAAGCAAAACATTTCATTTGAAATGTTTAATTAATATTGTTGAAGCTTTCAGCTACTTTGGGTGAGCGACCGGCAGTAAAGATATTCTGTTTATTTAGCCAACCGTAAGGAAAAGGTGGAAGTGACACATTCAGTTTTCCACTAAGTATCTCGAACGATGTTATTGCACAAGAAATTAAATTAAGCCTAGAGCATCGAAGCAAAATTTCTACTCAAATGAATTTTTAATATACTCCATAATGATATTACATATGTTATCTGATCACAATAACTAACTGAATACTCACAATTTTCACCTTCTTGAAAAAATTCATCCACAAAGGCGCCGGAACACGTCGCACCATTTCACTACACTATCGGTGTCTAGTACTAACGTTGGCTCATTTTTTTCTTTTTTTAATTTGAAAATCGCTTTTACAAAGATTCTTCGAAAATCACTTTTACAAGAATTCAAAAGGTAAAATTTCTACAACAAATGTCATTAAGTTTTCAAAAGCCATTTTTCTCGAAACCATTTTTTTCCTGTCAGCATGACTTTAAAGCTCTGTTCAGTTTCTTGATTAAAATGCAGTTCAACCTGGTTAATTCAAACACGATTAAAAAAATGATAACTGTTTAAGTGTGAACATTTGTGACCGGAGAGGTGGCAAAAATGTTGAAAAATTAGAGTGGCATCAGTTTTGGACAGCACCTTATTTAATTTTAACTAAAAAGGTGTGCGATGTCATACGTCTTGTTTACCCTCTTTGTAATAAATTGCCATAATTTCATGAGTCCTTTTCTTCCTTAAAGCGTGAAAGCAAATTTTTATATTGAGAGAACTATTTTTCAACAATGCGATAGATTCATGCACGAATCTAAAATATCAGTTATTTAATTTTAACTAAAAAGGTGTGCGATGTCATACGTCTTGTTTACCCTCTTTGTAATAAATTGCCATAATTTCATGAGTCCTTTTCTTCCTTAAAGCGTGAAAGCAAATTTTTATATTGAGAGAACTATTTTTCAACAATGCGATAGATTCATGCACGAATCTAAAATATCAGTATGCTTGAAATAAAATAAAAACCTTATTAGACATCGCAACCATTTTTCAACGCAGTGACAGAAGTTTTTTCACACCATCATTACGAAAAGAACAAAAATCACTCTGTACAGTTTTTGGAATATTTTTGATAAAAAACGAAATTCTACATTCCATGCTAAAGAAAACAAGAAATTTGACAAGCCCTTGGTGAGATAAAAGGGAAATAGGATCCAGTAATGGAACAAATCTTTAATACACGAGGGAAGCTGAAGACAGCACCTCCCCGATGTTCGAAGATAAAACTTGGTAAAAGAACAAATTACAAGAGAATAATTGTCTTCAGATGAGCTTCCCGTTGCGCGGACATGAGGACGCAAGGGAGAGAAAATGGAACATGTGTAAGTGGCTGAGTAAGATGAATCGATCCTGGCTTTCGAGAAAAATTCTACCCATGGGTCCTTCAAGGTTTCCGGAAAATTATAGATTTAAAACTTTGTTTAAACTTAGTTAGGACCAAGTTACTGTCAAGCTGCATTGGTAGATTATCTTTAATTGGAGAATGATGGTTAACATTTAGTCAATATATGCCTGATAATATCAATTAAGTAGATGCTTTATGGGTTTATTATTACGTTTTTAAAAAGTTTTAGCATGGTATGAGCAAGATGAATTGATCTTGGCTTTCGAGAAAAAGTCTACTCCTGGGTCCTTCAAGGTTTCCGAAGAGGACGGAAAATTACAGATTTAAAACTTTGTTTAAACTTAGAACCAAGTTACAGTCTAGCTGCATTGGTAGATTATCTTTAATTGGAGAAAGATGGTTGATTAACTTTGAATCAATGCATCCATGATAATATCAATTAAATAGATGCTTTACGGGTTTATTATTATGTATAAGTGGCTGAGCAAGATGAATCGATCCTGACTTTCGAGAAAAATTTTACCCATTGGTCCTTCAAGGTTTCCGAAGCGGACGGAAAATTACAAATTCAAAACTTTGTTTAAACTTACACTGTAAAAAAAAAATCCGGAAACGTTTCTGAGTATGTCGGGCAGCTGTAGTTCATGTTATTTTCAGAAACGTTTCTAAGTATGACGGAATCCTCTTTCTGTTATTTTCAGAAACGTTTTTGAGTATGTCGGAATCCTCTTTCTGTTATTTTCAGAAACGTTTCTGAGTATGTCGGAAACCTCTTTCTGTTATTTTCAGAAACGTTTCTGAGTATGTAGGAAGCCCCTTTCTGTTATTTTCAAAAACGTTTTTGAGTATTTCATGCAGCTGCGGTTCATGAAATTTTCAGAAAGGTTTCTGAGTATTTCAGAAAGCTTTCTCAGTATTTCAGAAATCTCTCTGAAATTTTCAAAAATGTTTTCTAATGTTTCTGAACCCTTTTTTCTGTGACTTTTTTTTTCTTTTGATACACATCTGAATTATAATGATTCGTATTTTTTTTTCTTACCGCTGAAATTAGTAATATTTCATTTTAAAAAGTAAACAAAAAATAATTAAATAAAATCCTTTTATAATTGTGTAAAAATACAAAATTTTTATTATTAATGAATTTTATTATGTTTTTTAGTCCACCAGTTTTTTTGTTATTTGTAAAAGTTGAGGTTCATAAAAATAGCGTTATAACATGAGACACTGGAGGATTAAAAAGGAAAAATAATAATATTGAATTTTCACACCATTTTATTGATTTATTTTTTGTTTTCTTTTTGGAATGAAATATTGTTCATCTGAGCGTTGAAAAAATTACTTAAACCTATTGAAATATGTGACATAATATTTGTATTAAAAAAAAAGTTACAGAAAAAGGATTCCAAGATGTTCGAAAACGTTTTACAATTTCAGAGAGACTTCTGGAACATTTAAGAACTCTTTTTAGTAATTTCATATACCGCAGCTGCACAATATACACACAAATGTTTTTGAAAATTATACTAAGAGGATTAAGAAATACTAAGAAATGTTTTTTGAAATTGCAGAAAGCAGATTCCGAAGTTCACAGAAACGCTTTTGGAAAGTACGGAAAGTATATTCCGAAATACCCAGAAGCTTTTCAAAAGTTACAGCAAATATACCGAAATTCTCAGAAAAGTTTTTAAAAATATCATGAACTGCAGCTGCCCATTTATTTAGAAACGTGCTTTGATATTTTTGACAGTGTACGATCTTCCTTTTTTGTATGTTAAACATTTTAAAACGTACGAAGGTAGTACAATAAGCGTTTCTGCCATAAGCGATGACTAAGAAATATTTCAATGAATTCTATAATTTATATAATACTGACATTCAAAAAGTATATAATCGCCAAGAAATGTATCTATATTAATATTCAAGAATAGTGACATGTTGGAATAGTAACAGGTGTGCTACTTTAGTCTGGAATGATATTTTCATATCCTTTATTCATTAAACAATATAAACTAGCGTGCCATTTCAAAGTTTTTGGGCGGGAGAGGGCAATAGGTATGTGCTCGATGTGTTGAAAAGAAAAAAAACATAAAAATACAAGCATAACAAAATGCATAACAAAAAGCAGTAAATTTAAATTCCCAGGGGGGTCCATTACCCCCCCCCCTTCCCCCCACGTCCCAAATGAGGGACCTGAAGCTACATGAAATAAATTTCAAAAATTAAAACATTTACTTACTCTATATTTTCAAATGAAACTTATGAATAATGTGCCACTCGTGGTCAGAGCATTTTCAAGTGAACAGAAAATGACACACTATTGAAATATTCTTCCTCACACTCGATTAAAAGCTCTTCATGGTATAGTTATTTTTCTTGCGCAGCAAAAAATTACTCACATTTTCCCCCCAATTCCTTTTGATACAGCATTCAAAATAAGTAAATTAATTAAAACACACAGTAATATTTTAGTATAACTAAAACGAAAAACCGGAGATTTCTTTCGCAGCGAAGAAAATCAACTAAAACTAAGCAGATAATTCTTTTCACTATGAGAAATAAAAAAATCTGCCAGCAATGCTAAAAATAAAAATAGCAAAAAGAAGTCACCACACATTTCATTAGAGTTTACTGGGTGCGTTCAAAGTGCAACATCTATGCGTTTAGTCTGATTTCGTTTCCCCATTCGAACGAAATCTGCCGGCTGCTACGCATAATATGGGGATTCCCCCGAAAGCGCCGCAAGAAATGGAGCAGTGTATTCTGTTTATGATTAGTGACGTCAATAATAGAAGAGATAGATTTTTATTAATAGGTCCTTATGCTAAACATGCATAAAAAATGAAAGATTGCAGTAACTCACAAACAAATAATATCACAAAAAATATTGCAATGCTGTCCAATGAAAACCAGTTTTGATTACGTCGATGCAAGTCCCGAGAAAAAAAAAGTGTTTGGGCACAACAAAGATTTCATACAATTTAAAAGAAAATAATCTATTTCTAAGCAATGAATAATACTTACCGGCTTCTGGAAGAAATAAAAATAAACTAAACTTCTCTTCGATGTATCGTAATAATCCATACGTGCATCACACTCTGATAATCCTGTTGAACTACGCCTTAAAGATGTAGTTTTCGTATTAATTTGATACGTCACCAAAACAAATATAATGCCTTGCGGATTACTGAAGTAAATACCGTATTTAATAATTGCTCATGGATTTATAGTTCCCATAAATCCGATTTTATATTAAGCAAGACTAAAACACACACTCGCTGAAATGCAAGCAACTTAATATGGCGCCATTTCCGGTTTCAATCTTCTCCCCCACCTAAATTTTGCTCGTTGCGCATTGAGCTACGCAACTTCCTCTAAGGTATCTGAGTAGGACGGAAACGTTTCTGAGTATTACGGAAAAGTCATTTTAAGCGGATGTTTCTGGTATATTCAGAAACGTTTATCTTATTTTCAGAAACGTTTCCGAATTTTTTTACAGTGTATGCATCATCATGGATTTTGTTTTTAAAAACAAAACAAAAAATGTCAGTTATAATTTCTTTTTTTTATTAACAGGCCATAAGCATAAACAACAACCAACGTTTAAGTAATGCAAGTTTCTCCTGTCTAGTTTTCTGCAACTAAATAGTTCAAGAACATATGTGCTACGTAATTTTAAAAGGAACCTAGAAAGATTACTTACTTCCAAGTATAGTACTAATTCATGTTTATTATTATTATTATTATTATTATTATTATTATTATTATTATTATTATTATTATTATTATTATTATTATTATTATTATTATTATTATTATTAGTATTACTTTTTTTTATATTTTAATTTTGAAAGAATTCTAAAATTTCCCTAAAAACAATATTAATAAGAAGGTATAGCTATATTGAATTTATTATTACCTGAATCGTGGCATTGTTGAAGTATAAGAAATAATAATAATTTATTCGACGCACAGAGGAGTATTTTGCCTATAAAACCGGACAAAAAAAAGTTTCTCAAAAATTATTTTAAGTCTACTGACTTCTAGCCAGATAACTACTCTATCACGTTGCATTCCTAAAAATGTCACCTGTTAATTCCTCACTGGTGTACGCAAGTTCAAACTTAGTCTTCGTTGATATTGCATTTCTTAAATTTCAACGCTTTTAAATTAAAGTCTTTGGATCTTGATTTTGTTTATTTAGTGTACTACGGTATAGGAAAATTAACCTCTAAAGATGGAAAAGGAAGGTATGTAGTACATTTTGACATCCTGTTGCGTTGATTTACTTAATTATTTTGCTATGTGAAATGAAGCAAAAATAGGGTGTTTTTTGTACTTAAAATTTTTAAATAGTAAGGTTTTTGTTAACTTTCTGTGTCGAGTTGCGCTACTTGTTTTATATGGGCATAAAATATGGACTCTCTACTATTATATTCTGCAAAAACATCTTCTGCCTAATTCCGCCATTTCGTTTTTTCTAACTTTAAAGTCATTGAGTGAAAAAGGCTTAATTATTTCAAGTTTGTATTTTTTCTGTTTATCTTCCAGATTGTTTTGAAACTGTGATATTCTTCACTAGAAGACGTTTATTTGACATTTTGAAATAATGTCAAGGCAAGAAATTGTGCAAAAAGTATTTATTATTAGAAGATAAGCTTATGGAATTGACAAAATGCCTAGATAATACAAAATGCCTTATGAACAGGTGCTCAGAGGAGAAAAAACAAAATATGGTGCTTATATCTAAATGGGGATGTGATGGATCTCAGCAGACTCAATACAAACAAAAATTTCAGAACAGCACCGATAGCGATTCAACTATATTTCAAAGCTCACTTGTTCCATTGAGATTAGAGGTTGTTATTGATGGGGTAGAGAAAAAAGTATTGTGGCAAAACCCAGCCCTTTCTTCTATTAGAATCTGTCGACCTATACGCATAAGCTTTGTAAGTGAGTCAAAAGATGTAACCAAAGAGAAAATTGCATACATAAAAAACCAAGCCTCACATCTCACATAAACATATTTGTCTACCATAAATGAAACAGGAAAAAAAAAGCATACTGTAATGCTAACAATGATAACCGAAAAGTTTGCATTGCTGCTACAGATACGGTATCTACAATGAGATGTTATATTTGTGGACGGACTTCAAAAGATTTTAACAAATTAAATAAAACAACCGTTAATCAAGATGCCTTAAAGTTCGGTCTTTCAGTTTTTCATGCAAGGATCTGATTTTTTGAAACTTTATTACATTTGACCTACAAAATAAAAATTAAAAAGTGGCAAGCGCGATCTGCTGAGGAGAAAAGAATTGTAAAAGAAACTGAAGAGCAGATTCAAAGACGAAATGGGACTCCTAGTAGACATTCCTAAAGTTGGATTTGGAAATACCAATGATGGTAATACATCAAGAAGATTTTTTCGGACCCTGAATGCTCTGCTCGAATCACTGGTGTAGCGGAGCAACTAATTAAAAGGTTTAAAATTATCTTAGAAGTCATTTCCAGCGGATTCAGCATTGATGCCGAAAAATTCGACTCTTTTGCTCATGATACTGCAAAACTTTACATTGACCTTTATAATTGGTATCCAATGACTCCTACTGTACATGAAGTGTTGATGCACAGAGCTGAAGTGATTGCCAAAGCAATACTGCCGATTGAACAGTTATCAGAAGAGGCAGCTGAGGCTCGAAATAAGCATTTTCGGCAGAACCGATTAAGTTTTTCTAGGAAGTTTTCCAGAATAGATTGCAATAGAAACATATTGTACAGATTATTAATAAGTTCGGATCCCTACTTACGCTGTAGTCGACCCCGGCAACAAAGTCGAAAAGCAAAGTCGTTTTCTAAAGATGCATTAAACATGATGATCGCAAGTACGCTCTAATTATATTCCGATGAAAAAAAAATTTTTTTTTGCTTTGTTTTGTTATTTTTTCGAATAAGCACCTTATTGTGTTCAAGTAGTATGTTTCAATCCATTATATGATCAAAAAATGAATCAGATAATTTTGTCCGGTTTTTTCATGCAAATACTCCTATGTACGACGTCTGTTACAAATGACTGTATTTATTGGACATTGAAAAGTTGTTTAAGATTAACACATTTTCATGAATAAACATAAAAGATTACATCTCCTAACTACGCTAAAAACAAATTTGATAAGAGGTGAAATGCGAAATCTCTTGTTACATAATTTAACAGTTCACTGGAGATATCGTTATATCAACAGCACTCGATACACATTCTTCACGAAGCAATGTTTGTTCTTAAAAACTTGTAATACTCCAAAATGCATGTAGATATTATAATTGCAAAGTTCACGTACTAGCAGACCCTCAAATTATCTTAAGGTTATTCTAATCTTACGAATTTAGCAATTAAATTGAAACTTGCTCGTTCAACAAATTTTCATTCTAAAAGCCGTCGCTAAGAGTAAGTTCATTTACAATTAGTTAAATAATCTTCAAAATTTGCCCAGACATTTGCACTTCATTATCTTTGTCAAAACAGGTTTCCTCAAGCACGATGTTCAAGCTGCAGAACGAGTTTCGAACAAAGGTACTTGATAGTAAACATCCAAGTGCTGCTTAATTAATAATGCAATATTACTATAAACTCTGACGAAAAGTTAAGTGACTGAATTGCTTAGGACTCTCCACGAAAGTATTTTCTCGTTGTCTAAATGAAACATAATTGTCGCAAAGAAGTTACAAATTATCTTTGAAAGTAATCAGTGTGCTATTAGTTTTAACAGTTTATTTTAAATTACAAGGACAATATTTCATTTTTGAGCCCGAAGGACAATTTAAATTAAAATGTTATTAATTAGCTATTGAACGCGAGTTTACGACTAAAAGTGGGAGCATGAATTGATTGTAATTCAGTAGGTGGATTCATCTTTTGTTGACGAAAATAATACTTATGTAACGAGAATGCAATTTATTTGAATCTAGATAGTTAAGTACTTATTTTTCGTGTTTAATAGGTTTTACACGTTTTTTTAAAAATATTTTTGAAGTTTCACTCATATATTTTAACTCATCTATAATTAAGCAAAATATAGTTCTTAAAGTAATGCTTGAATTAATATGTTTAACGTAAGTAACACATTTCTAACGATTGTTGAAGAATTTATAACCTTTAAGATAAAGCTTGGAAACTAAATTTTTGGTGTTTAATCATAAATATTTTTGAACATGTATAAAATGCCAATAACGTTTGCTGCTTTAAAATTTATTCGATAATTACGCCATTAATTGCTTTAGACTGCACTTTTTGTGGTATTCAAGATATTTGTCAATAAGCGATATGCCATTTCAATTTGAAGTATAAGAACTTTACCTAAAGAATAAAATAGTTTTAACTAATATTTTATATGCTTCTGTTTGAAAAATTAGTAAAGAAAACTTAAAAATTTTGGGGATTATTTATGTTTTCTTGATTCAAGTAAGTTTGTTTTTATGATAGAAAAGTAAAACATGTCATTTATCGAAAAAGTTATGAAATTTTCAAACATGTAATAAAATATTTATTCAGTTTTTTAAATGATATATGCTTTCCTACGACTCTCTTAAATATAGTTTGTTGTTTAAGCTAACATTTGTTTAAAAAAATATAAATAAAATAAAATAAAATAAAAAAACCCGTACATTGCTTCAGTTAAAGCTTCTTACATGTTTTCTTTTCTAGATACGTCAAAAGATGACAAATATCTAAATACCAACATAATTCATTCCCTGAGCAAGCTCGAAAACATTTTTAAAACTAAAGCTTTTTCTTTTTTTAAATATATTTGTTACGGCATTGATTGAATGCCAGTTCATAAAACTTTTAAGCATTCATGAACTTAGATTACTTTATCAAAAGTAGGATACTTTAATCATTTGTGAAACGTTAGACTTTTTTCTAGAAGAGTGCAAATGACACAATTTTGTACAATAAATTGAAATAAAGTGAGGAAGTATTTTGTACAAACGCGCGCGTTTAAGACAAAAAAAAGGCAAAAAAGAGGAGTCTGGATGACTGAAATGGAGAGAACTGGAATGAATCAATTTCGCACTTTTCTTTAAGTTGAATCGTTTTTTATTTTAAATTCAAATATCTTTTTAAATTTGATGTTAAGGTTTATTTGCATTTATTTTTGACATTTGCATTTATTACACCTATTGCAATTCATTATTGCGAAAAACATTTGAATTCAAAATGTCAAATTTCCATTTTTTTTTCTGATTTTGTGCTGGGTGGTTTACTTTTAATTGTAATGGCCTTTTTTGATTTAAAAGGAAAACTGTCGTTTAGCATGCCAGATTGACGATTAATTTATTATTCATTATTTTGTTCTACTCAAGAAGAATGGCGATTAAAAAAATAATAATGATATAACAAAATACGATGTAATGAGAGGTTGCTGAATTTCAAAAGCGTTTTATTACAAATGTAGAAACAAATAATATTAATAAAAAAATTCAAACCGAGAGCTCAAATATACAAAAGACTCATCAAATCAGCTTTTCCTTAAAAACCGTTTCGAAACATGCAATATGAGAAATTACAACGTGAATAAATGTTAATCGATACAATACGGATAGAATATGCATCAAGCTACTATGAACAGAGCAATATTCCAATGTTCGGGTAAATTCTAAAGGATTTAGACAGGGATTAAACGAACTTAACACAAGACAGCGATAAATAACAGCTCTAGTGTTGACTATTAGAGAGCTTTACAGCTTACACAAGACACGAAATACGTCGCCTCGTTATCTCTAATCCTGTGTACAACGTTCTACTGTATTGGATGCCAACGCGTGGAATTTGGGTTTAATGTGTTCAATAGAGTGTAAAATTCAGTTACTCTTCTGCAGATCTGTTTCCATTATTCATTGAACATTTAACACTTTATAGCATTCTGTGAGAGATAGTTGAAGTCGGATTGTATTGAGCAAGACGTTTTGGGATTGAGAGATTGAATACGTTGTTAATTTGTGTGTTTGAGCAGTGTGCCTGTTTTAAAGCAGCTTTTTTTTTTCTTTTATAAACGCATACTACATGCGTTACTTATAACCATACTTTACTATACTTTTAAAATTAACGTACTACAACATTAGCCCTTTTATAGATAAATAATATTGTATCATTAAATTTTATTTATGCAAATTCTTAAAATAATGTTATTAAAACAAATCATTTTCAGCGATTATTCTTCTTTTAAATTTTTTGATTAAAGATTTCCTTTCCGAATTTTTCAAAACTAGTTTTTTTTCAGAATAATTTTAACTAAATACAGCATCTCAAAAAAAAAAAAGAAAAAAAAAACAATAACAAAGCTTTAAAGATACTAGCGATTAGTTGTCTTGCATGCGGCAATGCCCTTAATCTAAAATATTCACATATATTTTATATTTAGTAAGCAAATAATGAAATGAAATATTATAGTTTTTTATTACATGCATTAAATGTATCTGTGCTTTTTTGTACAAAACAAAATCTTCTTACTATGATTAAACATTTGTTTGCAAATGTCATTTCAAGTAAATTACACATTTTTTTTTCTTTTTGACTGAAAAAAATATTCCATGTTTCAATCTTGTGAGATGTAAAAATAAATAAATAATAAATATGAAGAAATAATTCCAAAACATCATTTTACTGACTCCTCAAAAAATATTATCTTTTATACATAAAGAGTTTTTGAACAGCATCAGCTAATTTCTACATGCATTATTATATTTATTAACTTAGCAATATAAATGAAATATTGTTCCGGTTTTAGATTTGAGTTTCATATTTGTGCACTTGTAGTACTAAAAAATCGTTCTTACCCTGTTGAAACAACTGTTTGCTTAAATGTGATACTCGATAATTCATTTCTCATGAAATAAAACAAATAATTCAAATTTTGAGTTTGAGAGATGTAAATAAAGCTTATTTTGAATATCTGAAAAAATCCTTACACATTTTTTTTTTTTTTTTTTTTTAACATTAGGTTCACTTTTTCGCAAATATAATTTGATGAATATTTAACAAGATCAGCTCATTTCACCACATGTGATATATGAAGATATATTTTATGAGATCAGTTGTGATGCTGAAAAAGTCTGTTTCTCTGACTGAACCGTGATTCCGAGTATTATAGTAGGAATTTCAACAAGGAAGACCTCCAGAACTTTATTCTGGCCTAATAAACATCTAAGACCAGTGAAATCCTCCAAGTAAAAGTAATGTCAATTCTTTTCAATTCCAGCTCAAAATGAGATCATTTGATGCTTTATCTCATTCTTTTTCAACTATTTTACGGAAGGTAGTAGGGATTGAGAGAATATTACATTTTCGAAGGTTATATTAGAAATAGAAATACAATCTGATTGCTAGAAGTAGGGTTGAGAAAACGCAAAGAAAAACGAAAAAAAAAAAAAAAAAAACTGATTATTGATGGATTGAAAAGCTTTGGGTAAAAAGAAAATTGGACGAAAATACGTTTTCTGAAGTTGTATTATAAAATATTTTTGTTAAGTTGTATAGCATTTTCTAATTCAAAATAAAATATTATGGGCTGATCTGATTTAAACTGAAAGATCATAAACTGAAAGCCTATAGTTAAGCAGGTTTTTGCTTCTGTCAGTATTAATGGCTCTGCTTATGTAATAGCTTCTTTTCTTGTATAAGTATTAGCAAATAGTTATATAGGGTGATTTTTAATAGGAAGCCTCAATACTTTCATTTTTCCTGATTTCCCCTCCAATACAGGTAGCCATCTTTCATGCTTAGTATTTGTGATAGAAATACAGCACAACGTAGTACAGGTAGCAAAAATGAATAATACTTAACTTTTGTTTTCGTTATTTTTAAACCTGTTCAACAAAATATAATATACGCATGTCTTACGAATAACTTCCCCTCCCCCTTCAAATACTGGATTTTAATGATATTACAGAAAACATCGAGAGGTATAGGATACACTAATACACTGAAACATCTCGATTTATTCTTTTGCACTTTTTATTTTCCTTCTACGAAGCAAGGACATAGAAAGAACGCCTCCTCTCCCCCCCCCCCCGCACACAAAATATATCATCTTCGAGACTGTGTCACCCTTTTTTTTCAAACAAGATATGAAGTGATTAGACATAGTAGAACGTCCTCCTGTTTCTGGAGATTGATTTAATCTTGATAATATGCATATAAAGAAGATAAAATCTATTTCACTTATTTTTCCGCAATATAAAACAGGTACTTTTGCATGAAAAGTTAGGATTAAAAAATGTCTTAGGGATCACATTACCTCAAAAATGAACAAACGAACAAAAAAAAAAATTATTGCTTATTTCAAAAGTAAAATTTATTTAAAATACTCGGAAAATATAGCATTGCTCTAGCTCACCTATTTGAAAAGTTATGAGCAACTTTAGGGCATGCACGCTAT
The DNA here is from genome assembly GCA_038373865.1 of Uloborus plumipes. NCBI lineage: Eukaryota > Metazoa > Arthropoda > Arachnida > Araneae > Uloboridae > Uloborus > Uloborus plumipes. The sequence goes on from JAXGGA010004784.1 coordinate 55,822, forward strand.
GTGTTCTAATGGGAAAGCAAATCTTTAAAGTGCTTTTTCTCGATGATAATTTTTTAGTGTTACCATGTTACTGGAATCGCTGTGTTTTCTATTAGCGATACAGCTTTAAAACAATATTTTTTCCATTCAGGATAACATATTTAGTAAAACTGTGCATTGAATAGACATTTTATGAATTACTAATTTTTTTAGAGCTTTTTAACTCTAAAAAACAAAATTTTCTAAGAATGTTTTCGATTTTTTACACAAGAGATCTAAAACATTTTTCAAATCAATAGATACGAAAATTAATGCACATATTTTCAGAGGTGATTCTTGTGATCATTTAGCAAAAAGAAATTTTGAAACAAGAGCAAAAAAAGCCTTAGGGTTTTTAAAAAATTGAAAAATTTTCTTACACTTTTCAAATTTTCAAAAAAAAAAAAATCAAAATTTTTAATTTTTGAAAACAAATTCTTGATTGTTAAATTAGTGTGGAAACAATGGTTTCAAAGAATTAAATATTTCACGTAAATTAAGGAAAATTGTTATAAAGGTACTGTGACCCATTAAACACATTTAACAATCCATGATTTTTCCACATTGATAATTTCTTGTCAACTTTGAATAACTGTTTTTATGTGACATATCTTTCATGGCGAAAGGGTCACATCCATCCATGTCGCTATTCCACAAGACACCAGATTATCAACCACTGATAAGCATTAACGTCATGCTGAGGACGGCTAACGGGTGTGTGTCGGGGAGATTACGTTGCCAGTGACATTTCTGACATAGTTGAATATCTTCAGAGGTAAAGTGGAGCTTAGTGGCTATTGGTAATTTAGTCTTATTTTATTTGCTTTTTAGCTATTTACTTAACTTTCGTAAGCAGTGTTGCAGTTAAATAACTAATATGAATCATGTGTTAGTAAGATAAATTGGGGGAAAGTCGCTACAGTAGGGAATTTTTCGATTAGCATATGGTAAACTGAAATTACAAGATCATTGAAAGAAGTACATTTTTTTGTTCTATATTTAATTGGTTATGTAGATAAGTATGCTTTTCCTTGCGTGAAACTAAAGAAAAAACAATGTTTAAAGAAGTTATTTTATTGCGTAAGTTAATAAAATAAATATGGAAATAGTAATAATTATTACTATGGCTAAATTTTATGGCAATAAGCTGTTAAATTTTTAATTTTACATTGAGAAACTGTAAAATTGCTAGTTTACACTTAATTACTGTGCATTTTACAGTTTTAAATTGAAACCTTGACTGTCAGTATTGTATTTAAAAAACAACAGTTCATTTTTTGCAGAGTGTGTATATCAAGAAATATATAGTTAAAATATACATATATTCACGATAATGTTTTTTGTAGCAACTCTTCTTAACAAAGTTAATTCTTCGCCAGATTATTTTTTTTTCTCTTTTACATAAAGGCGTGATAAAAAAATCTATCAAACGTATCATTAATTTTCACTTTACTGAACATATTCGGTTTTCCGTCTTCACTATTTTTTTCCATCAATGGAACTCATCGTGTGCTTTTGTCACTTAAATTCTCGATTTTTAGACTAACGATCAGAATTTTATAGATTTGGGATCAAATGAGTTCTTTTGAAAAATGAAACTTTAATGCTTCTTCTCATTTTTTATAATCATTCTCTGGATATTGTCCAAAAATATGTGGTAGTTTTTTTTTGAGAACTTCTATAGGACAAATCCCAAAAGGAAATGAATAGATTTTAGCTTTCATTTTCTTTTACATCTAATGAAAGTTAGCAAAATTGGTATATTTTTTCTCAAAGACTTTTTAGATGTTTTTTAAAAAGCTAAACTTGCTCCGTCTTAAAAAATAAAGTTGTCACAAGATATATTTCAAAACATCATTTTAGGTTGAAATGTATAAAACAACCACACACTGTAAAAAATGGGTGTTGTTTTTACAGTATAATACAGCTAATTTAATAGTAATGAACTGAAAAAATTGCAAATTTTACAGTAATAAACTAAAAATTCTAACTTTACAGTACTAAACTGTAAAACTGCTAATTTAACAGGTTTAAACTGGAACCCTGCTGTCAGTGTTATACTGTTGTTTGTACAGTATAATACAGCTAAATTTTACGACAATGAACAGTAAAATTTCTAACTTTACTGTAAGACTTTACTGCTAGTTTTACAGTTTATTACTGTGAATTTTACAGATTTAAATTGGAACCTCGGCTGCCAGTATTATACTGTTAAAACAACAGTTCATTTTTTGCAGTGCAGGTATATAAAACTCTTATAGTACGAATGTATAAATAAAAACTATTATTTCAGTATCTAAATTAAATCACTTAGCCTTTTTCGAAATATATTATTAATACGTACCTTTTATTAATATTCAAATAGATACTTTTAATCACATTTTTCTGATACTTAGTGTAAACAGTTTTGTAGTGTAAGTTACTTAAATGAAACAAAATTTCCGTTAGTTCTTTTTCTATGTTTGGAAATAGTATTAAAAGCTTAAGAAATATTTCGTTTACTACTTTACTCTTTTGATAATACTCTACCTTTTATATAGCTGCAAGTTAGTTTCTGTGGTTTTTCATTCTAATCAGTTTTTCTTGATTTACACCTCAAGTGTTCTCTTCGGTTATTAAAAATTACTTTGTTGTCTAATTCTTGTTTCTTTCGTCCCATGTTTTTTCTTCCATAAGCTCCTAGGTTTTACATTGAAAAATTAATATTTTGTACTCTCTGCAAGTTTTGGTATAATTCTTGTGTATTTCAATGTCATTATCGTTTTTTCAACCCAAAGTGTTGGAGAGAGGTGTCTTGAATTTTAATGAGGGTTTTTGTAACTTTTATATTTTAACAGGATTTTTTATAGTTTTTTCCTTCGCAAAAAATAAAACCCCAAAAAGTAAAATCTTTTCAGAATTACTTGATTCTGAATTTTCGGTGTTTTTAGGTGTCTTAGTTTAGTCCTAAAAGTTATCCAGCTAATTTTTTAGCCGAAATAGTCCATTATATATTTATTCAGTCTGCTACGTTTATTTCAATCTGTAATTATTTTTTGTTAACACTAATCTATCATGACCGCTTACTTTTTACGATTACTGCTTTCAGAAAAGGTATAAAAATAAAACCCAATGCATTGCAAAACATTTTTAGTGTAATATTTTTGTTTTGATGTTTAAACTGGATTTGTTGTTAACACTAATCTAACATAACCACTTACCTTTTGTTATTATTAATTTCCTAGAAGTGTAACAAACTAATACCTAAGACATCGGAAAAGATTTTGTAATGAAAATTTTTTACTTTAATTATTAAATTATCCTCTGTAAAAATATGAAATATATAAAAATGATAGTTCATTTTTATTTATCACAAATTTTACATTCTGGGTGAGCTTCAACATTTTTAGAACTTACTAGCTGCCAGGGCAGCTAGATTAGCTTCCTGCGGCATGTTGATGCATAACGTCTCCCCTCTCTAACTTTTACCTCATTCTGAAGTTATATTATTTGATATAATTTAATGTTCATTCGATTTCAAGACATACCACGCACGTGGCCCGGCGTTGCACGGGCACTTCGTGCCCTGAAAGCAGTGAGAAAAAAATTTAAAGAAACTACTCCCCGCCAAGGCGGCTCGCTTACAGGCGCTTCACGCCTTTACTTTTTTCCTATATAAAAAAAATCATTCGAATTATTGAGATGCTTCGCGTCTTCAAGATGGTGAGGAGAGTTTCAGTAAGTTCAGCTCGCTCAAAGGAAAAAAGCAGACATAGATACTCAGTTTTTAATATAAGTAGATGGCTCTTCAACAAATAAATGTTTCAAAATATTACCAGTAGCTAGCGATAAAAATTCTACGTAAGTGGCCCGCTTATGAGTTTCGTGTTTGATTTAGTTAAGCCTTCATTCAAAATTCTCATTATCATTGTTATTATTGTTTCATGGCAACGACGGTTTGCAAGAATGGATTTCATATTTAATCATTTATTAGGCTTAATCGCTTTAAACTTGACTACTTATTAATTGATATCTTCGCTAATTAAAATCGTATAATTATATTGATTGAAACTAATGAAGCCTGAAAAATTACCTATCTATCGGTACCTGGTTCGACTTTCAGGTCATTGGCGTTCAGGAGAAAGAAGCGTGACATAGAAAGATAGTTAGAAAGAAAGATAGTTAGAAAGAAAGATAGTTAGAAAGATACTCAGTTTTTAATATAAGTAGATAATCCGTTCTTTAAGAACAAAACGTTTTATTTTATCAATAATTGTATTTTAAATATTACGCGACATGGGAAAAAGGAATAATTTATGAAACCTTTATTAATCTTAAATTACTATATAAGACATTAAAAAAATACTTTTATAAATAAATGATCATACATTATTTTTTACTTCACACTATTTTCCACACTTTGAAACATGTTGCTCCTTAAATTTCTGTATTTACACATGTAAGTATGCAGGATCATTGTAGTTAATATCTTGGAAGTCCAGCTGTGTGTAAATGGGGGGCAGAGCAATAATGACTTGCTAGATGCAAGACAAATGAATACAACTAACATCCAAATCTTCAGGAGTAAACATTTAATGAATATTCATTGTGTGTCTGCAGAGCCTTTACTGCCAATTCGGAGGAAGAAACAGTCCATCGGCACGAACATAAGCTTTGCTTCATAAATTGACACAGGAGAGAATATTTCTTGGTGGGACATTCAAGTTTTAATACCTGTAGTATGAATGCAGTCACTAATATTAACTCACGCATTGGTACACACAGCGAAAAATGAACTGTTGTTTCTACAGTATAATATTGACAGCCGAGGTTCTAAATATCTCTTCTCTACTAATAATAAAGCTGAAGGTGGTTCTGTCTGTCCTTCTTTCTGTCTGTCTGTTACGCGCGTAGCGCCAAAACCGTTCGGTCGATTTTCATGCCACTTGGCACAAAATTAGTTTGTAGCATATAGTTTTGCACCTCGAAGCGATTTTTCGAAAATTCCATTTCGTTCTTTTTCTATTCGAATTCTTAGCGGAAATTCGATAAAATAGGGAAGAAATATTTCACACACATTTTCAAGTCTTATGTCATTCGAAAGCTTGAAATTTTCTGCACAAAATGAAGTTTTTTCGAAGTTTCTACGATCATCAGGAGAGCTGTAACAACTGTTTTTAGAATCCCGAAATTCAAGGCTTACCTTCAGTAAAGCAAGCCAAACGATTCTAAAATGATTGAGCTCTGGAATAAAATTTGTTTGAAAAGAGAGATAAAATGAATTATTTTATCAACGGAAATCAACTTTTTATGTTGTTACTATGGTTACGTGTTCATACTTATTTTTGTTTCGTTCTTTTTCCAGGGTTGCCAGACGTAGTATTTTTGATTAGACGGTAGTATTTTTTCGGCCCAAATAAGGAGCATAGTATTTTTCTGGCAACCCTGTTTCCAATATACTAATGACTTAATTAAAAGACTTGGCGGATTTTTTTTTTTTTTTTCATTTTCATAGATTTCGCATTTCAGCAACATTGATTTTGGCAACGTTTGGAAACAGAGCCATTCCATTTCAAGACAGGCAGGCAGGTGTGAAAAGTGTCCCATGACCATCACCGATTTTTTTCAAAAAATTAGAGCTGATACAACTAAGGGACGTATGAAATACCCTGAAAGGATTTTGAGAAAAAAAAATTATTTTTCCAGTTATAGCGTATTGAAGTTTTGCACAACGGCGGCCATTTTGGAAAAAATGCGCAAAGTGCTCGATTAGAAATGGACCCTATTTCAAAAGTATTTAACTTTTTTGAAAAATTCTTTTTTCTACGTATAAATAAGAACCTACATATCGACTAGAGATCATTTTTGAAAATTTAGCGGGGTTTTTTGATACAGAAAAAAAATTACTTTTGCAGTGAAAAAACCGCATTTTTTCCGATTTTGTGATTTTTTTTCCCTATGAAAAAAAAATTTTTTTTCCTAAAAAGAGGGGGCATTCTAAAGACCTTATATGGTAGCTTCTTAGTATATTTTATCGTAATCCTGAGATGCATACAGCTTTAGAAATACAGTTCGAAATTTTGAACATTTTCAAAAAATGACGATATTTAAAGTAAAATTACTCAAAAAGGCCATTTTTTAAAAATCTAAAAATTGGCTCATTTAAACTCCATTTAGTGCCCAACAAGTGGGTATATACGAAATCCCGTGTTTTTTCCCCGTTCAAGTTTTATGATTTTTTGAAAATGACCTTATCGCCGATTTTTTAACGATTTTGTGATTTTTTTTTCCATATGATTTTTTTTTTTTTTACTAAACAAAGATAGCAGTCTAAAGCCCTTATAAGGTAGTTTCTAATCATATTTTATTGTAATCCTCAGATGCATACAGCCACGGAAATAAAATTTGAAATTTTCAAAATTTTCAAAAATCACCAATCTTTGAAGTGCAATTACTCAAAAAAGTCATTTTTTAAATTTTTGAAAATCGGCTCATTTGAAGCCCATTCAGTGCTTAATAAGCTGATATCAATCTGTTCCCGTGTTTTTTCTCGGTTGATTTTATATGATTTTTTAAAAGTTGGTATTTTTTGTATTTTCATAAAATCAGAAAATCAAACATATTTCTACTATTTTTCCACTTTAATTCATTAAGTAATATATTTTCCTTTTAAAAACAAGCTACATATATTTGAATTAAAAATATTTAACATTCATAAAGTTAAAATCGTGCTAAATGCAGCCACCATGACCAGGTGAGTGTATGCCTTTCAAGAAGATAAATCTGTTAGAACAAAATAAGAGAAAGTGTAAAACAGAAGATTTTACTTTATACATCAACGATTTGCAAAAAGTCTTGTTAAAGTTCTAGGTCATGTATTGAATTTTGATACTTTCACCCGAGTGGTAACATCAATTGCTTCACTTCATGTTTAAGTGTACGTCCCATGTAAGCGTTGTTATTTTGGGCCAACCAATAATGCCTAGATTGTATACCTACTATAGATTTTATTCGAGCCCATTCTTCTTCTTTTTTTGATCTATAATCTAGAATCGTTTTTTTATCCAACAGCAGAAACGTTATGTTTTTAACTTGATTCGACAAAACAGCAACAAATGACTTAGAATCTCGAATAGCGTGTAGTGGTTCCTTCTGAAGATTAAATTTTGTAGCATAATGTTTGGATAGTCCTCCAATCGCGTCACAGGCACTTTTTCCGTGACCTGTAGCCGAAAAAATCCACTTTGTTTCTTGAACTTTGTTATTATTCAATAACTCATGAAATTGATACTTGTTTTTAAAGTGTCCTGCAGCCCCATCAGAAATGTATATTAATGATTTTATTTTTTCTGGTTGGTGTGACTCGAACATCTTTTCTTTAACCATTTCTATTGCGCAAAGAGCGTGAGCTGTATCATGAATTATATCATCAGAAACTATAATAAAACTTTTGGTAACATCCTGAAAGTAAACTACACATGTAAATAGGGATATCTGTGTATTTTGCCAATGGTAACTCTGTATTTCATTTGGAAGTATGACAGACCAATTTTGAGCAAAATCAAAATGTAACACCAGAATAGACTCGTTTCTTGCAGATGCTTTTATCTCGGCAATTGCTTCCCTTTGTATTTTTCTGATGAAATTATGGGGAATGCCCTTTTTTACCCAATATCTAGTATCTTCTAAGAATTTTTTAACAGTAACAAACTTTTTTATTAAATCTCCCCCTTCCCATATAGCATATACGATCTCTTCATCTTCATCAAGATTAAAACTTTCAGCTGTAATTATTTTTGTCCCCGGGCATTCTTTACATTCACCTAGCCAACAGCTTTCATTATTTATTTTATGGCATAGGCATTTTACCATCAGATCTTCTTCTGTAATGAAAACATCTGTTATACATTTCAACGCTACGGTTATTAACTTTAAATTACTACAGTAGATGCAACAACATACAGCTTGCACCGGCTGAATTTTTACGAATTTCGGACGTAATGAATAAAATTTTGAGAGTCCTATTTTCAGAGATGGGTTTTCCTTTTTCATCAAATTATATGATTCTTTAATGGAACGAGTCATGAAACGTTTTACTTTTTTAATTTTCTCCCCGTCCTCGTTTTTAATACTAATAACATCATTCTTATTTGGACTATCTCTGGTGCAATCTTTCTCATCTTCTAAATAATATGATAAAGCAATATTCAAAGCTTCAGTTGACAAGGGTTGTCCAACGTATGGATCAGGTTTTGCATAGATTCCTTTCTCTTTTTTAACTTTTCTGGATTCATCAATCATATGTTTTGATACACCAGGTATTTTTTCTTGTATCTCCTTTTTGCTTACATTTTCTGGCAGTAAAGTGAGTAATCGAACCTTTTCCTTGTATTCGCAACCTTGCAGTGCAGTACCCAAATTATAAATCCACTTATCACAACTGAAACACTCATTTTCTTGAAGAGTGGGCTCATGGACAGTTTTCACGTCATACACCTCATTTATTCGACTTATAGCTGACTTTATGAATGTGTTCTCTAATTTAAGCTTCTTTTTTTTGTACATAAGTATCCCTTCGATCTGATTTAATTAGGGAAGGGCCCCAAAGCAGAATACTTAGTGATGTTCTGCAACACAAAATTATTTGCCCAAAATTGTTCTGCAAGATAGATTTATGCATTATATATTTACCGTCAAAATGTTACCAAAAAGTGTTTTCTCATTTTTTCATTAGAATTTAATGAAACGCAACCAAATTGAAAAAAAAAAAAAAAAATGTATATATATATATATATGAGTCATTCCAGCGAAAATGGTACAAATCATGTCTGAAACTCTTTACTTATATTAAAATTATTAATTTAAATAATTTCCACCAACTAATCATATTTTTTTTATTGAGTTTCAATTTATTTGTGTTCAAATTTTCACTCGAACCCTTTGGAGCCGGGGATTTTTTCAAGGTTTCATACGTCTGGTACGACAGTTTATACCTTCTCTTTTCAATTCAAAATAAATCTGTGGTTCAACTGTCCTACTACCTGGTCGAAAAAAAAAATTCTATATTGTTACAAATCTTGTAAACAGTTGTTGTTTTTCCTGCCTTGCACCATTGTCACTAGTTTTAGTTTTATCTGGCGACATGTTGCAAAAGTATCTGAAGATATCACTTTTACCATTTGTATACCGACCCTGTAACATTTTGTAGTTTTTGCACTTCTAACTTTAATAAGCACGAAGACATTTTCGCTCTTAGTTGTAATATTGTGGGTTTTTCTTTTTATCATTAGAAAATCTTGAATGGATTACTTAAGTTTGTGAATGAATCGAACATTCCGGATTTTGCTAGAATGTTGTAGAAATTTCCTTCCGAGTATAAATAGCTGTCCAACCGCCTTGAACACAGTTTTTCTCAGATTTGATTTCTGAGAGGCTCGTTTTATTCGCTTGGGCGAATGTTTGTTTTGTTTTTGTAATTTCTTAATTACTGTTCACGTTCGATACGTGGTGCTGAGTTACTGTTGAGAGAAAAGTGTGCTGTTTGCTACCTAATTGCTGGATGTTTAGCAATTGTTTCCTGCTCCTATTGTAAATAAGTGTACATACTTGTAAATAAATTTATAGTTACTTCCTCAAGATTGGAATGATTATTTAAGAAAGTTGAAGGTGCTACGGACTCGTTACAATATGAACAGCCCGGATCCAAAAGGTTAATTTATTCTGTAGGATTCGTCACAGCAGTTCTGCGGTCAAAACGTAATGAGAACTTCAAGCGAACACCCCACCCCCTCCCGCCATTTATTGATGAGTAACAATTTATTGTTTTAAAGACAATTTGAAAAGCCAATTTGTTCTGAAAGTTTCGTTGCTGACGTTCTGTGGCCAAAATGTAAAAGCCCGTGGAACTTAAAACGAAGACTGCGCCCCTCGATTCTCTCAACAGGAAGAGTTAATAGTTTTAAACATCATTTGAATAACTGATAAATGCACTGCAAGTTTCGTCTCTAAAGTTCTGCGGCCAAAATATGAAAGACCGCGAAACTTCAGGCGAGTACCCCCCCCCCCTCCCTCCCACGATTCTCTCCACGAGGAAAAAACAACATTGAACATTGTCGAATATCCAATTTATACCGCAAGTTTCGTCACTGCAGTTCTGCGGATAAAATGTGCAGGCCCGCAGAATTTCAAACGAAGCCAGTTTTCCCGCGATTCTATAACACGGAAGAATTAATTGTTTGAAACAAAATTTGAATAACTATAGTTTGTACTGCAAGCTTCGTCACTGAAGTTCTGCGGATAAAATGTGTAGGACCCCCGCAGAACTTCAAACGAATCCCGCTCCCCTCGACTCTTTAACGCGGAAGAATTGTTTTAAACATAATTTGAAAAACTATTTATACTACAAGCTTCGTCACTGAAGTTCTGCGGTCCAAATAAGGAGGACTGCAGAACTTCAAACGAAGCCTGCGCAAAGTGTCACCACTGAAATTCTGTGGAAAAAACAGGAAGGTCCTCAGAAGCTCAAGTCGCCCGCACGTCTGCTGTGCTATGGTCTATATGGCAATTTTCACGGCACTGGCTACGGCGCCGGTATTATTGCCTGCTGCTCTGCGAGACATGGGCTACGAACGAAGCGTTTTTTTTTTTGCTTTCGAGCGATGATTTTTTTTTTTTTTTTTTGCTTTAGAGCAATGACTTTTTTTTTTTTTTTGGTTGCTCAATTTTGAACAGAATTGTTCTGCAGCCCTGATGTCTGTTCTGCGACGTACGTCGCCGATTTAGCAGTATTCTGCTTTCGGGGGGAAGGGTATTTAAGTGGAGACATGTCAGCATTTACAGTTTTAATGCTCAAATTTAGAGCATCCACTATATCCGTTTTTGGAATAAATAAGCTGTCGAGTTCGTCCTGGGTGTCATTTTCAAGCTCCAACAACTTCTTCTCATAAAATGTCATGCAATTTGAGCATAAACTGTTATCTGTGTTAATAGAAATAGAAGGCTTAACAACTTTTTGAATTTTTTCAGTTAAATCTCCAACAATAAATAATCTAACATACTCTGTTTCGTAAACAACTCTTTTGTGCCTGTTAGCATAGTCCGCACATTTTTTTCTCTTTCTACTATAAGAGGCAGACATGACTTTGTTTCACTGAAGTAACCAGATACTTTTTTAAAAGCAGTATCAACTGTTTAAATTATATGAACAAACAAACTTACTATTAGAAAGTATAAATGAAAAAGAAGTTCTTCATGACTTTCTTGCTTTTTTATTATCGCTGTAGAACTCTGAACAATAAAAGCAGTTTTTAAATGCCAGTTTCAAATATCAAACATAAATTTAATTTTTCAGCAGACGATTTTTAAATTAAATGTTATGTTACAAGCCTCAGCAAATGTTAAACTTCAAATTAAATGCTTTCAATTAAGAAAGATAGATACTCATAAATACATGCATACTGTTTGAAAGCATTGGGGGGGGGGGGGGCGCTCAGATATTAACATCTTGCGACAATTATTTATAAGCAGAGTAATTTAAGTGCTTTTGAAGTGCAACAAGCATGAAAATTTAATATATTCCGGTTATTGAACTTATAAACAATACTAAAAATATGCTGCTTCATGTTAGGAAGCTTATGAAGAAACCAATTACTCGGTTGAAGTGCTGCACATTATACTTGGGTAAATGATATGAAATTCATAAAGATCTTAATTATTACTGTGAAAGTATATTATAATTTTAATTAGTTGGTATCAAAATGAATTAATGTAGCAAAATGATGTAGCAAATCTTGTCTTGATCTTTCCTTTTTTTTTTTTTTTTTTTTGTGTATCAAAATAATTAAAGTGGCACAATAGTAGAAATATGTTTGATTTTCTGATTTTATGAAAATACAAAAAATACCAACTTTTAAAAAATCATATAAAATCAACCGGGAAAAAACACGGGAACAAATTGATATCAGCTTATTAAGTACTGAATGGGCTTCAAATGGGCCGATTTTTAAAAATTTTAAAAATGGCTTTTTTGAGTAATTGCACTTCAAAGATTGGTGATTTTTGAAAATTTTGAAAATTTCAAATTTTATTTCCGTGGCTGTATGCATCTGAGGATTACAATAAAATATGATTATAAACTACCTTATAAGGGCTTTAGACTGCTATCTTTGTTTAGTAAAAAAAAAAAATTTCATATGGAAAAAAAAATCACAAAATCGTTAAAAAATCGGCGATAAGGTCATTTACAAAAAATCATAAAACTTGAACGGGGAAAAAACACGGGATTTCGTATATAACCACTTGTTGGGCACTAAATGGAGTTTAAATGAGCCAATTTTTAGATTTTTAAAAAATGGCCTTTTTGAGTAATTTCGCTTTAAATATCGTCATTTTTTGAAAATGTTCAAAATTTCGAACTGTATTTCTAAAGCTGTATGCATCTCAGGATTACGATAAAATATACTAAGAAGCTACCATATAAGGTCTTCAGAATGCCCCCTCTTTTTAGGAAAAAAAAATTTTTTTCCATAGGGAAAAAAATCACAAAATCGGAAAAAATGCGGTATTTTCACTGCAAAAGTAATTTTTTTTCTGTATCAAAAAACCCCGCTAAATTTTCAAAAACGATTTCTAGTCGATATATAGGTTCTTATTTATACGTAGAAAAAAGAATTTTTCAAAAAAGTTAAATACTTTTGAAATAGGGTCCATTTCTAATCGAGCACTTTGCGCATTTTTTCCAAAATGGCCGCCGTTGTGCAAAACTTCAATACGCTATAACTGGAGAAATAAATTTTTTTTCTCAAAATCCTTTCAGGGTATTTCATACACCCCTTAGTTGTATCAGCTCTAATTTTTTGAAAAAAATCGGTGATGGTCATGGGACAGGCCCTGCCTGTCTCGAAATGGAATGGTTCAACAGTAGTATTTTGTAATATTTTTTTTAGAGGAGGCGCAGTATTTTTTTGTTCCAATTCTCTGGCAACCCTGTCTTTTTTCCGGTGAAGATGCTTTGGGACCCTGCTTGGCGCGTTTTCAAAAAGTCAACTACGCAAAATAGCTAGGGTTACCACGCTTGGCGCGCCTATCGTTCATTTAACGAGAAAAGGGTACCTAAAGCACAGATTAACGAAATATCGTATCAATTGCCATATTGCATCGTTTTTTTAAGTGTTTCATTTCGGAAAATGTATTGTTTTGTTTTTTAAGCTAGGAAAGAAAACTTTCTTCTTCTTTTAAACTTTGGTAAGATTTCTGTTGGTTTCTGTTATCAACAAAATTGTTCTTATTTTCTCTTTTGGCTTATTTTTCTCCATCTCCCTTGGGGTTGCATTCGAATGTTCCAAGAGGGTGTTTTACCCCATTTATCGGGTAAATCAGTGTTTTCAATGCAAGGTGATATGAATTGGTTAACAAAAGTGATATGAATTGGCGCGACCACTTGGCGATATATCGCCAAGCTTTTGATCGCTAAGTATTTGACGCCAAATTGGCGAATTTTTTTTTTTTTTTTTTTTTTGATTTGGGTTCAATTTGGCGCTGTTGGCGATATTTTGCGAAAAATCCACTGAATGATGTTAAAATCGACGATATTTAGGAGATTAATCATTGTAAAACATTTTTTTGCATTATTTCGTAGCAAACTAGGGATACAAATGTTTGAATTGTTATCTTGCTCACTCCAAGCACTATTTTAGCACTTAAGGCATCTACTAAGAAATTTACACGTAAAATTAAGTAGTGTGGGGTCCATATCAGATCTTTATATCACTTTGAAGGAATTATAGTTGAATAAAACTAAAATAGAGCATTTTTTCTGCTATATCAATTATTTTACAAATGAACTTTTAATTTTATACCACGGGCAAAGCCGTGCGGGTACCGCTAGTTAACTATAAAATGCACTGTAAAAATCTGTAAAACTAGCAATTTTAAAGTTTATTGCCGTAAAATTTATCTGTATTATACTATACCTGTATTAAAAACAACAGCATAATACTGGCAGCAAAAGTGCCAGTTTAATAACAAACGGTAATGGTTAATGAACGGTAATAAGCTGTAAAATTAGTAATTTTAGTTTATTACTATAAAATTAGCTGTATTATACTGTAAAAACAACATTCATTTTTTACAGGGTAGCGTTAACTCCATATTAGGGTAGGGTGGTCTAAAGGTTAACGAAGAAGAATCGAAAATTGTAGTTTTTGCCTTTGTATCGTAAGAGTTTAGATTTTATTTCCTAGAAGATATCAGAAACTTCAAATTAAATATGATTCTTGCGTCATTTCAAACCAAATATTTACTAAGCATACAGAAGTACAAAAACTTGAAAAACCGCTCTGCTACCCAGGAGGCTTAAAGCAGGTAAGTTTAACTAATTGGGATTTGGTAAGAATTGTCAGTCAAATATGAAGTAATAAATGATTAAATCATTTGATTAGCTATTGTGTTAGTCATTTGATTTAAGTTAATTGAATCACTAATTGCTTGCCGATATAAAAAGTAACTTTTAAAGTTATACTTATCCCATTCAATTTGAAAATCTAGGTCAGCACATTTCTTTATAAAAAATAAAGAGATGATAAGTAAATTAATGAACTAGTTAACTGCCATAATAAAAACAAATGCTTCATTTTTAAATATAGGAAATAAAATGACTCATTTAAACGTGGAGCAATCCTTAGCATTAGTGCATGTCTATTTGTTTACCTTGCCTCTCACGTGGACACTGGACAGTTATACGTTGCATGTTCTCGTGTTGGCTGCAGAGACAACCTACACATTTTTTGCTCTGAAGAACAAACTGCAATGCTGTTTTCCCAGAAGCTCTTTAAGATTAAAAGCATTGCCAGTAGGTTGCAACAAACTGAATTTAAACTGTTTTTTAATCTTTTTTTTTTCAGTTTCAGTTATTAATTTCAATTATTTTAGCCACTAGAGAGTATATTTAAAGAGTAATGGTAAGATTTTTCTGAAAATCATGAGCAATGTATTAAAAATATTTTTTTAATCACGATATTTTCATTCTAGTAATTTGCAGATAAGAATTAATAAATAATTAAAATCTACATATTTTTCAATGTTTTAATCAATAAAAAAATGCGCTTGGTTAACTCAACATAATTTGTAAATGTATTTGGAATACAAGAAGAGGAAGGTCTGAAGTGATATTCCTATTTTGGGACTTTCCATAAAACCATTAGTTTTACTTTTTAAACATTTAGGTTTCCGAAAAAAGGATTGAAGCTAGTTTCATGGCCAATAATTATGTTTAAAATGGTTTTACTCTTTAAACAGCGAACCCGACATACGTTGTCCTGTTTAAACATTGTGAATTACAAAGTTATGAAAGCATTTCAATAAACTATCCATTGTTTGGACTGTTAAAAAAATATGAAAAAAGACACCTTAATTCACCTGTTACCTACAATAGGTGCATTTATTACAACTCAACTAACTAATGCTTGTGCATGAACCTATTCAGTGCTTAGTTTAAATTGTTTTAGATAATATCAAGAAGGAAAAAAATTTATTATTTCAATGACAGGTACATTTTTAAGGCACAAATATGTTTGCAGATCTAAATATATTTTTAATCTCATTATTAAGTGGAATAACATATGATTTTTACACGACTTTAAAAAGGAAGCAATTATTAATTCACAGTTTTTTTTTTCTATGTGTGTGTGAGCCTACAGATTCAGAGTCGTCTCACTTACTGAACTGATTTTGATAGTTTTTTTTATCTGTTTTTTTATCTGTTCAAATTATAAGTTTTAATTATTAGTTTATTTTTCTTCAGTTTTGAAAAGGTCAAACTGGTCGTTACTGAGCCTGTGTAGTTACTGATGGTGATGGAACCCCCCACCTTAAAACAATAAAACTAAATAGGTGAATAGCTTTAAAAGTGAAAAAAAAAAGCATTTTATAACTTGATGAAACATTTTGCAGTCTCCAAATTTATAACCTTATATACGAAAAAAACTATTACTACTGATATTTTATTAATTTGTTTAAATTACGCGTTGTAAGAGGAAAAAAAGTTTTTTAATACCTATAGAGGAGAGAGGGGCACATGTGAACAAAAATGCCATTTTTTGTATTTTTTCAATATTAATTTGAGTTATAGAGGAAACAAGTACTATACATGATAAATCAAACATTTGATAATATTTTCATGCAGTTACCTTTCCTCTTCAACAGTGAATTCCAGGCAAAAAAAAAAAAAAAGTCAAAAGTATGTTAAATGTTGTTCACATCTGCCTCAGTAGGGGAGCAGTTGTAAACATACCTGGGTCACAAGTAAACACATACACATAAATAGAAATAAAATATACCTAATCATATTTTTAAGTATACTGCTTATTACACATTAACAAACACTTAATATGAAAATATCAAGGCATTTATTTAACGTGATTAATTGTCTCAATTCAAAGAACGTTGAAGCATTCAAGTTTTTACAGAAAAAGAAACAGAAGAAGCAGCTCGACATGTGCCACCTAAAACTTTAGGTGGTAGTAATTTTAGCAGAATATCATCAGAATGTTTACCTTCGATGTATCATCTATTTTTGGAAACATAAAAGTTTCATTTATAGTAAATTTTTGTCTTTTCGGTAGTGAAATCTAGGAGGACAAAGTCGTTTACAGCTAAATTTTTCGGTTCAAGGTTGATTTCAGCACAAATTTCTTGATAGTTGCGGTCTTCAAAAGTAATTTCGATACTCAGCGTCACTTACTGCAACTATTAACTGTTCCTTTTTCAATAGTTTAGCAAGTTTAACTTTCTTTTCTTTGCAACTCTTTCAGATTTAAATTAAATATTGAGTATTGAAACTTTTAATTATTCAATATTTCTTAATTAGACTATTCAATGTATAAAAAAATCAACAATTTTTGAAATTGAAATTACTAAATACCATTATGGGGCACAGATGAACCGTTCACATCTGCCCCTATGTAATGTGTTCACATGTGCCCCTTATCTCAACTTAGGCCTAATTTGATAAAAAAAAACTTATTTTTCAATTTTTTATTTTCAAAAATAATACATGAAAACTTTTCTTATTAATTCCACTTTAAGATGAATAAAGTTCAAATCACAAAAAAAAAAAAAAAAAGAAAAAGTTTTGGCTGTATTTTTACTTGGAGAACTGGAACATAAAAGTATATTGGCACCTTCCAAAACATAAGATCTTTGATGACTAAAAAACAAAATGATTTAGATCTTTGCAATTTGACGCAGGATATAGTACTTGTGTTACCATCTACATAATTTTTTTTCCGATTTTTCTCTTCATGATTATTGGGTAAAATATCGTTTGTTTACATGTGCCCCTGTGTACATGTGCCCCCTCTCCCCTACATAAATAATACACATGAAATGCATAAAGAATTAACCTTGAAATAATCAGAAATAAATTATTCGCGAAAATATTCATTTCCAAAGGTTTAAAAAGTAATGTCTTTAGTGCAAAATGCTTCCGTTTGCAATCGTTTCACACAAGATTTTAATCATAACTGAAATAACATTGTGAATTAAATGGAAACGAATTAGTTTTCATGCAGGTAGCTAAGGTAACGATGCTAGTAAATGACAATGCGCAGTAATATGCTTTTGTTGGTTTAACTGGGTTTCGCTTCTTATCAGTCAAATTGTTTTGCAAGCTCCGAAATATGATCATCATTATTTGAAAGCAGTGCGCTCTTATCTTAGTTATTCTTATCATCTTATGTTTAAAGAGAGACCAACGCATTACAAACTTGTTTTCCAAAAACTGTCCTCATTCAGCGAATACTTTTAAAAAAAGTATCCCTCTTTTTTTTAAATTTTACTGTTTTTGTTTTCAGATTATGAGCACACATGGCCAGGGGCATATTTTACAATTATGTCACTTGATTCTTTTTTTTTTTTTTTTGAACAAAAGATCGCACTTTACATAAAAAAAGAAGGATTTCCAGAAATTTGAGCTATTTTATGATGAATGGTTAAAAATATACTCATTATTTTGCGTTAAATGTTAGGAAATTACTGAAGTTAACAAGACATTAATTATATATGCATGTAGGGAGAAAAAGTCAATAGTTCCATAGGTTTTTTTTTTTTTTTTTTTTTTTTTTTTTTCAGGCAAAATAAATCGGGTCATTTTAGGAGCACTTTAAGAGTTTTCAGAACTAGTTTTCCTATTAAAATAAGGATTTTAACAGCTGAGTATTTTATTTAGTACACTACGTGACATTTATGTAATTTTTAAGACAGCAATTTACAGACACGCAAAAATTTAAACAACATTTTAAAAGTTAACATGATGACATTTCTATAATTTTTAAAATTTTTAGAAATGTAGGTTAACTAATAAATGTTTATTTTTTTTTAACTGAAGTAAATGACAAGAGTAAAATGCACGGAAAACGTTTTGTAAGCAGTGCTAGACAGTTCTAACAAGTATGATAACTATTTGTTGAACTCAGAAAAAAAAAATAAATAAAAAAATGTGACACGAAATTGATGCAATAATTTAAAACCACCAATATATATTTAACAATATACTATAGAATTTTTCCCTTGCTTATACGATAATGAATTATAAGATAATTGCCTAGGTAATGGAAATCATTACCAAAGGTTCAAATTTCCTGTAATGGCAACATTTTGGTTTAAATCTACAGTAAAGTTTTAAAATTTAACGTTTCATATTTTTAAATATATGCAATGCACCGTTAGCTGTCTGAACTACTACCAGAAATTTAAAATACTGTACTGTTTGATTTAATTGGGACAAAGCTATTTTTCGCAGACTTTTAAGTTGACTACGAGCTAGTTCCAGTGGGTCATTCTAAACAGTTCCATTAGCCCCAATGCCATCTGGGTGCCTGTTTCGACAGCTTAGCTCTGGTTTAGATGATAAATTGGGAATATTAAACACGTCTTCAGCTTGTTTTTGTGATAGGAGTAGGTAACATTTTGCGTTCGATCATTTTAGCTTGCTAAAATTGGGTATAACTCATAAAAAATTAGCTAATATGAATACACTTAACAGTCACGTATTTATAACTGTACACAATATTGATTCTCTATTTTTGGCTAGAAAATAAATCTTTTCTCTATCTCTGATGAGCAGCTTTGAAACTGAACTATTTTCTCACCAAGAAAGAACAAATATGAAAGAAAACACTCCAAAATAGGATCAGTTTTTACTCTGAAATAGCATAATTAAACCTAAAAGAGCTAGCTAATACTTTATGAGACATTACTTTCCAATAAATATATGTATTCATTGATAGAGTATGCAACGAGAACTTCTCACTGATAGTCAAAAGCATAATCGAGAAAACTTCGATTTTCCAATAGAAATCGGAAGAAGGAATATTTGTTATTGACAAGGAGACGTTCATGCTAAATATGATCATCTTAGCTAACTTTTTAGGCACTGCATTCCTTTTTGGTACACTAAAACGCACGAATGGAAAATGATATTTACTTCTCACAGAAACTAGTTAAATAAATGTCCAATATCCATAATTTTTCTCCTACATCAATTCTTATGCAATTGAAACTGACACCCAGCCCAGGTAGCACAATTAACCTTTAAACGTTTTATTAACGTTTTTAAGCGGTTGTTACAACGTTAATAACCATTTTACAACCTTTAAAAAACGAAGTGTGCTACTTGGGAGACGGCATTAACGATAATAGAATTGTGTTTTAGACCTACTGGAGCCGGCTCGCAATCATTTTCTAAGTTCGCTAAAAATAGCTTTGTCCCAATTAATTTGAACAGCATATTAATTTCTGAATTAAAGTTCGTATAAATTCGTGTGTGCGTAGGTTTGTGGTACGAGTTTATAGTTTAAGTCGGTTCTCCCCAAATTGGGAATTAAGCTACTTGCCCCCCCCCCCCCGGAAATGGTCGTAAGCGTGTGTTTGAACGCCAAAAAAAGTAAGGAACTGCTCGTATTTTAATTTAATTACTCCAAAATGGCGCAAAATGGCTCTTTCTACCCGACATATCTGATATTCTCGATTTCGAATTCATTTTAAAGGTCGTGAAAAATACCTTTTAAGAAGATTTCTTTTCGACGGTTTTTAAGTTCCTAATTGTTATTTTCACAAGGAAAAAAAAAGGTATGGGCATTTTCAAGTTTGGAAATACTAATTTTAAACTAGATATAAAATCGTCTGCATGAGCGTAAAAGCAATTAACTGGTGTGAAAGAAATCGTGGATAAGAGAACGCTAAATGAATATCCGTTGCCATTTTTTCTTGAATTTTAACAAATAAAATTACAGTAAACTCTCACTTATGCGCCGGCCCAAGGGACTAACAGAAAAAAGGAACATAAGTGAGAAAGACGCATAAGTGAAATAGCCTATTCCAAAGTTTAAATATAGCAAAAGTTCTAGTGAGAGCAATGGTTAGAATGTTTCTGTAGATAATAGAATGATATTGATAAAGGGATACTTGAGAACTGCATAATTTTCTGTGAGAACTCACTTCAAACTCGATTCCGGATATTCAAAATGATAACCTATAGTTTTTCTAGTCGTTGAAAGGTTTTCTCTTCAAATTTCACACCATTCACTTTCACACCGGAACAATCTCGCCTTTTTACCATTTGGTTAAAAGCATTATCAAAAGACGAGTCTTAAATGTCTCACAAGTTTAAAGTTTGCAAACTGGACACCTGAAGTGCTAAAACCACAAATAAAAAAGCTTTAGGGACCAAACCTCAAGGGAGAGTTGCACGGACCATCCCCATTTCAAACTCTACTAAGGTTGTCACTAAACAAACCAACCCCTTTCATTCACGGGACTAAAAGAAAAGGTATGAATGGTTTCTCTCTCCATTCCATGCACGGGTCCTCAGCAGGGGGTGCTAAACAGAAAAACAGATAAGATTTACCAGACTCCGAAATCTAGTTCATGCTCAAATAATACCTCTTACGAGACTAAGAAATACTAAAGAAAGTGGAGTCTTATTTTTTAAAGAATTTGTTTATATGGTAAGAAAAAATTCGGCGTATAAGTGAAATATTTAACTTAAGAGCGACGCATAAACGAATGAAATTATTATTATTTTACAATGGCATGAACCGGGATCACTGAAAATCGTCGAATAAGTGAAAAAGGCACATAAGTGAGAGTTCACTGTATTTCTATTGCTTAGATGATTTTCTTGGAACGGGAGGAATTTTAAACCTTTTCGTGGATTGTTAAGTTTTTTGTTCGGCGTGTTGCAAAAATGTCAACTTTAATATAATTGGGGCTTTTAGACACACGTCACTTGGCATAACATCTATTCTCAAGTTAACCGTGCAAAGCCAAGACGCGCAGCTAGCATATAATACAAAAGAAAAATAAAAGTTCGTGTCCTGAAAGTGTTTTCAGCAAACAATGGCTTCGCAATTAACTTCCTTAAAATTTCCACCACGCGCAAAGCAGTGGCGGGTAACGCTAGTTTAATATATAAATCAGTCTATTATTTTGCGAATTGCGTGAGGATATTAAATGGATATAGGTATAACCGTCCCAGTTTTTGTATTAAGTTCAATGTCATCTATGTCCCATTTCCTTCTTCTCTGAATGAGCCCCGAGGATTATCTTTCACTGCGGGCATTAATGTCACGCTGGGGGGAGGATCGAGCGTTAATCTCAGACAGATTGCATTCGGGGTGACATTTCTGGCATTTCTGGAGACCAGTAATTCTGGAATCAGTTGTTGGAAGATTAGCAGTGCTTAGGAATTTATTTCAGACCTTGTTGGGATTTGTGGGGATGAGATCCATGTTGGGGTTGTAAAGTTTTCCAATTCGTGTTGGAGAATTTTCATTATAAATAATTCGAAGGACAATAAATAAATAAATAAATAAATAAATAATAGTGATTAAAAAAAGTTAAAATTAAAGGGGGAAAACCATATTTTCCGGGCGAACGTTTTTTAAAATCAAATGAAAATAAAAGTTTTCATTCTAATCATGTAACGGGTAGCGAAAGCTACATAAAAATAAACCAGTTATGTTTTTACACTAAAAAGTAAATGTTATTTTTACAGAATAGTACAGCTCATTTTATTGTAAAAAAGTGTAAAATTGCTAATTTTACTGTAATAAACGGTAAAATTGATATTTTTAATTTATTACAGTGCATTTTACAGTTTTAAACGGGAACCTCTGCTGCCAGTATTATACTGCTTGTTTTCACAGTATAATACAGGGTCAATCCATGTCAAATCACCCAGGAAAACGGGATTTTGTAACCCATGTCCTCGGATTTTGATAAAATTTGGTGTATTTAATATTTTTATGGTGGTGGGAAACCATATGTTTTTTTTTTTCCCGTATGTGATCTGGTTTTTGTTTTACAGTCCGTCAAACTTTTCAAAAAAATGCATTTTCTGTCAACCTTGAAGCCTAATCTGCATGTATACGTATCTCTTCAGTAAATTGTGACTGGTGCTGAAATCTTTCAATACTTCCAAAAATTCTCAGATATGTTGCTGAAAGTATGAGGATTTAAGAAAAAAATACTTGAAATTTATATAATATAATTTTGTTTGAATAAAATTTGAATAAACTACGACAAGCATTTTTTTTCTTGTGCAAAACATGAGTTTACTTAAGTGGCATTTCACGAAAAGGCGGAGGTCCTATTCAATAATGGAAGCATTCAAAATGAGTCTGAAGGTGTGTTCTATCATTGTAAAGAATAAAATTAGTGGTTTTTTTTCGTTTTCTCGTTGCTGTTGCACAATATACACACTTCAGTATCAAATTTTTTGAAAAAAAGTTCTAGTCATTTTCCTAACCTAAATTTCACTGAAAAGCAAACATACCTTTATTTTTAAGTGTATTTACAGCCCTATTATGCTACTTAAAAATCATCTTAATTCCTTATTAAGCAGAAAGAAAAGCGAGAAATAATTTATGACTCCCAAATTCAGTTGTTAAGTTCAGCAAACTATCAGTAAATATTGAAAATTAAGTTGGGAAAATGACTAGAACTTTTTCCAAAAATGTTGGTACTGAAATGTGTATATTGTGCAATAGCAAAAAAAAAAAACAGAAAAAAGTCACTAATTTTGTTCTTTGCAATGATAGAATACACCTTCAGGTTTACTTCGAATGCTTCTATTATTGAATATGACCTCCGCCTCTTCATAAAAAGCTACTAAAGTAAATTCATGTTTTGCACATCTTTTTTCTACATATGATATTTTGCTGAACTTAACAACTGAATTTGGGAGTCATAAATTATTTCTCACTTTCTGCTTAGTAAGGGATTAAGATGATTTTTAAGTAGCATAATAGGGCTGTAAATACACTTAAAAATAAAGGTATGTTTGTTTTTCAGTGAAATTTAGGTTAGGAAAATGACTAGAACTTTTTTTCAAAAATTTTGATACTGAAATGTGTATATTGTACAATAGCAACGAGAAAACGAAAAAAACCACTAATTTTATTCTTTGCAATGATAGAACACACCTTTCACGCTCCATTATTGAATAGGACCTCCGCCTTTTCGTGAAATGACACTTAAGTAAACTCGTGTTTTGCACAAGAAAAAAAAATGCTTGTCGTAGTTTATTCAAATTTTATTTAAAGAAAATTATATTATATAAATTTCAAGTATTTTTTCATTAAATCCTCATACTTTCAGCAACATATCTGAGTATTTTTGGAAATATTGAAAGATTTCTGCACCCGTCACAATTTGCTGAAGAGATACGTATACATGCAGATTAGGCTTAGCGGTTGACAGAAAATGCAATTTTTTGAGAAGTTTGACGACCTGTAAAACAAAAACCAGATCACATATGGGCAAAAGAATTCATATGGCTACTTACCACCATAAAAATATTAAATACACCAAATTTTATCAAAATCCGAGGACATGGGTTACATGACCGGGTGAACTGACGTGGAATGACCCTACAGCTAACTTTTACGGCAATAAACTGTAAAATTGCTAACTTTATAGTAAGAAACTGCAAAAATGCTAGTTTTACAGTTTATTACTGTGAATTTTACAGTTTTAAATTGGAGACTGGGCTGCAGTATTATACTGTAAAAACAACAGCTCATTTTTTGCTGTGTGGAAAGTGTTTAACGTATATGAACTAAAATTAGCTAAACTAATGCAGACAAGTGTTTCAGTGCTTTAAAGATTCCTTTTATCAATGCAAATTAGTATGTATTAGGATGAAACGTCATCCAAAGAAACACTTATTTTCTATAATCTCGGAAAATAGGGGTTCCTATAGAAGCCAGGCACGAGTGTATGCAATGTATTCTTCAGTTTGTGTTTGATAAACGTATTTCAGTATTAGTTTTTGTTTATGATTGATATACAGTGAACTCTCATTTATGCGCCGGCCCAAGGGACCAACAGAAAAAGGCGCATAAGTGAGTGAGACGCATAAACAAACAAGCCTAGTTAAAGGTCTAAAATGCAACACAAGTTCTAATGAGAGCATGAATAAGAATGTTTTTATGGAAAAAGGGCAAATTAAACTTTTTACATTTTACGAAAAATTCGGCGCATAAGTGAAATATTTATCTTTAGAGCGAGGCATAAACGAATGATATTATCATTATTATGCTATGGAATGTTCTGGAGCCATTGAAAATCGTAGTATAAGTGAAAAAAGGGCATAAATGAGACGGTGTATAAGTGAGAGTTCACTGTATATTTTTAATTGATAAACAGCGCATAATAACAATTAAACGTTCACAAACACAAGGGAACCCGTTTCTTTTAAATTGCAAAAATTATAATTTTAAATATAATATAGTATGGTAGAAATGAGAGCAAAACAGTATAAGCGTTGATGCATTGCAATTGGCAACGAAAAGTTTTTTCCACTAATTTGTCTTAATTTCTTGTAGCTATTAAAAAAAAAAAAAAACTTTTTTTTCTTGAAATTTTAGCAACTTACCATCGTGAGCAAAAGCTCGTGTGTTGTGTTCTCCATGAAAAATGCCTTTTAAGAAAAATTATCAAGTTCCTTGTTAACTTTTGTTTATTTTTTCCCTGTAGCACAGCAAAATCAATGAATCGATATTCATATCAACGAATATAGATTTATTATTTATCTTTAAAATATTTTTTTACATTTTGGTATTTTTCACTTATATTTATTTATTTGCAAATCTGTAAAGAAAACTCGAAAACGAAGCCTTGAATTTAGTTTATGGCTTATTTCTTTACTTCCACTGTCAGTAGTTAACACTTTAGTAGCATTTAAAAATGAATGTTTGTACAAGAAACGAAGACCTTATTCTACAGATGTGCATAGTTCGACAAACTAAGCAATGAACAATATTTTAAAAGAAAAAGTAGTATCGTGCATGATTAACTACCAAAGTAATTTTAGCAGCAAAGTAATACAGTTCCTGTGCTTTAATTAGAAGCTTTCTTTCAGTTTGAAGACAGCTGATGATAGCCAACTAAACCATTTCTTTCTCTGTCCGATCATTAAATATTAAATGAAAGAAATAAAGGTATCTAGTTACATGATTTCTCCTGAAGGTATCGAAAATGTTTTCTTTCAAGTGAGTCACTTTGAACAGCTTACTTTATCAGTTTGTTTTGACATAAGGGCGAAAATAAGACCAGCTTAATTACAAGAAAGAATGATAATCATCTGATGGTAATTTAATTCCCATTCCTTTGTATTATTATTAAATTCTGAGAAGCATGTTTTAAAGTATTTTTCTATGAATCTGTTGCAAAATTGTTGGATCCATTAGTTATATAATACCAATTTCCTACTAGAAACCAACAGTCTTAAAACCGAAATTTAAGACTGTTGTTAATAGTTATCCATTACCACTAAATAATTGACTTTTAGTAGTGCATTTTTTCCTTTTCTCTAGCTTTAATATGTGTTATTTCTAATAACATAATTCAAAACTTAAAATGTTATAGGGGATGATAGTCCAAAATGCATTAAAATGTAAACTAAATTCTTTATAATTTTTCCATATTTTGAGGTAAATGACTCTACCGAAATCTGTGCATATTTTGCCCACAATTCGCACTGCATTATTCAACATAGAAAATGTTTTTCAAAAGTATGGTGGAAGAAAGAAAATTAATCTTATTTATTATATCTGTAGCATCAGATAACTCATGAAGTAATCAGTAGTGGTAGAAAATTATTATTTTTTTTAATAGGTTAGGAAAAATATGCGATTAAGAAATAGAAACATTATACACTAGAATTTAATTTTTGTAACTTTACGTTTAGTAAGCATGAATAAAATTTAAGCAAAGGAATTTTGGTATGTCACTAAATTTCTTTTCCTGCATATAATATTTATCATATATGTTTAAACGTTTAAGCAATAATTGTTAGATAAATTATGAAGTAATTAAATTTCATTGTATCCATGTGCATGGTCATGATTAGAGCAATTATAGAACATAATATATTTGAACATAATCCAGTTCCTTCCATTATTCATTGCTTCTTTTATTTCAATCAATAACATGTAATAAGTATTCGTTAAAAAAAAAATGAAAATTTCAAGCATTATTCTGCTTCATATGTAATGAATTCAACAACACGAATATTGAAGAACATTTTCAGTCCATGAACTACACGTAACTGTCACAGACAATGCAGCGATGCTTAAAAGAAGTGAATTAACGAAATTGTGCATTAAGTGAGAAATATATAATAAAACATTCGGCCACGGGTCTTTCAGAAAGTAATCAGCGAGTTTATCGGAGAAAGCTGTGAACACTGTCAAAAAAGATGTTGTTTTTACAGCATAATACGGCTAATTTTATTGTTTTATAAGTGTAAAATTTCCAATTTTACTGTAATAAATTGTAAAATTGCTAACTTTACACTAATAAACTGCGAAATTGCTGCTTTGCAGTAATAATCTGTAAAATTGCTAATTTCACAGTTTTAAACTGGAACCTCCTTTGCCAATATTTAACTGCTGTTTTTAAAGTATAATACAGCAAGTTTTATCGTAATAAACTGTAAAATTGCTGCTTTACCGTAATAAACTGTAGACTGCGCATTTTACAGTTTTAACTGCAACCTCTTCTGACAGTATTATACTGCAAAAACAACAATTATTTTTTGCAGTGAATACCTGAAGCAAAATTGCAAGCCATGTCGAATAAAAACAATTTGATGCAGGAAAAAAGTACATGAATTTTATTTTGCTACCTAACAACTCTACAATCTGGAAAAATTTCAATCACAGCTGCATCTAAGAGGTAAGCATTTAAATTAAATAAGATCAGTAAGGTCCATCAAACAAGAAAACTCGCTCAAAATATCCCTTCCCCTCTCCTACTATATCATAAAGTATTAGGTATTGGAATTCGTGTGCCATTACTTTCTTAGCTTCCCAATAAGCTGTCATAGATATTTGAAAGGGATTAACAATTAGTAGATGAGATTTAAAATTAGTTAAAAATAATAATCGTTTACATTTCGAAATATACCATAGGACACAGTTTGTATATGAGGTTAGATTATATAGTTTTCTACTCTTATAAAACAGAGAAAAAGAAAAGGACATTTTAAAACTAGCTTTAGTGTCAGCTAATAAAAGAAAAAAATCAATAGAATGAAAAAGAATGAAATTTAAACCAATGCACAAGCTGTTAAAAGAATTAAAAAAAAATCGCGACATCTAACAATACTTTATGTATGTTGTCTTTACTTCAAAAAAAAGCCTAAAAAAATTAAAACTTATCTGTTGTTTTCTACATATATTGTTCTCTATTTATTTATTTTTATTGTTAAACTTTAAAAAATAATATTTCGAGAAAAAAAATCTTTAATGTTATAATGCTGCGAATTGGAAATGATTTATTGTGGTTTTAGTTTAAATGTTTATTCTATACACAATTTTGTTTGAATCCAATATCTCATAAAGATCAAAAGAATTTCTCAGGAATAATAATTCATACTAATTCTTGGGAATATATTCAAAAATATTGTGTTTTCAATTTTTCGCTCTCAGCTTAGGTATTTTAGAAAGACAGATTATAAAAGAATTAAAATTTATCTTCTATCTTTTAAGTTCGTGCTGCAGAAGTTCGTTATTCGTTTGTAGTGCACAGAGTGCGTTTGAAACACCGTCTGGCCTTCTCTTTAAACTTAATATATTTGTATGATTAATGAAATTTCGCTTTGAGAAATATTGTGCCTACTTTGTTTGTGAGACCAACTAATCAAGTATGCACGGGGTATTTGAAAAGTACAAAGCATTTGAGATTTATCATCTGTATTTCGGTATTGATTTTCTTTTGTGTTCATCATGAGTTATCGGATGCAAAATTCTTCTTCAGAATGCATAGCAAAGTGAGCAACATACAGTAAAGTATTCCTTAGATTCAAAAAGCCTTTGCCCATTCCTTACCATTCCAATTTACGATGGAGTTCAAAAGTAAACTTGTTGTAGTTAATCATCAAAGTACAGTAATTCTGAGATTGTGTAAAGAGTAGATTCAATTTAAAAATAGTTCATTCCAATAATGTAGTCAAGTTGCGATACACAGCACAAGTTATTTTAACTTATGTTAATAACAGCAGTAGACCTCTTAAATTGCAAGTGTATGCATTTTTTTTGAACTTACCCATTGGTCTGGATAGAAAGGTTTTT